>NW_026844028.1:99348542-99368504 GCF_029531705.1 Pantherophis guttatus | reverse complement strand
CTACTCTACTCGCTATTCTGCTTTACTGTACTGTACTGTACTGTACTGTACTGTACTGTACTCTACTCTACTCGCTATTCTACTCTACTCTACTCTACTCGCTATTCTACTTTACTGTACTGTACTGTACTCTATTTTATTCTATTTCTAACTCTGAACCCAATGCAAACATTTATCCATACATTCCTTCTCAGTCCAACAACTTCACCTTGTCCAAGCATTATCCCTTTGCATTGGTTGATGCCTTCTCCAGGACTTGTTGAACAAACCAGAGTTTTCACATCCAGCTTCCATCCTTCTTTCATACAGAGGTGTCCAGAACTGGCAAATGTCTGTTTTTAGCCTACTGGCAAGGCCATTGGGAAGAAGGAAGGAGACATTTTACCTAAGAAATATAATTCAGCGCAGCTCACTTCCTTGCTTTGCTGTCTGCGTTGCTTTAGGGTCTCATAGCAACCACTGTAAGAGCTTCCGATAAAAATGCAGCTTTTTTTCCCTTCCTTCTTGATATTCCTTTATTATCCTCTATCTACCTTTTTGAATAGCTATAAGCTATGCATCACTCGGAAACTATTCGCCTTTATGCAACCTGAGACTTTTCTTTGGGGATTAATGGACAGAGAGCCAGAAAAAAGAGTCACAGAGTTTTGTTTTTATATATGATACCTGCAGGGAGATGATTACAAGCTCAAAAATGTAAATATTTGACACACCACCCATAATCAACACGGCTTCCTCCTCCTATCTTCCCCCCAACAACAAGCCCCTTACGTGAGGTGGGCTGGGAGAGAGGGACTCTGGCTTAAAGTCACCCAGTCGGCTTTCATGCCTAAGGCAGAACTAGAGCTCCCAGTCTCCTGGTGATTGGCACAAAATCACCCAACTGGCCTTCATGCCTAAGGTGGAACTAGAATTCACTGATTCCTGGTGACTGGCTCAAAGTCCTCCAGCTGGCTCTCATGGCTAAGGCAGTGTTGGAAGAAATATCCATCTGGTTCAGTTCCAAGGCAGGAGAAAGACACTAGAGACAAAATGGAGGCTGGAAGCTGATTGGAAAGATAGTTTAATGATGAAGCAGAAGCATGTGGGTGTTTCTGGGCAGCTGACCAGATGGAATTGAGAGTGGGTGGGTGTGTGTGTGTGCTATACCTTCTCTTGGGCTTTGCACTTGAGCTTCCTGTTCCTGTGCAAGAACATGTATTCTATTAGCTGTTGTCAACTCCCATGGAGCCATGTAGGGGTTATGTAGGGGTCATAGCTGGTTCTATAGGCAAAGTACAAATCCTAAGTGTTTGTCTGAGCTAAGTTTGGTTGAAGTTTGGTGTCAGGGTTCCAAGTAACACCCCCAACGAAAGAAGACTCCGAGGCTAGAAGTTCCTCAAAGTTCCATTTTATTAGAGATGTCATATTGGCACATCTGGGAAAACCCGAACCTGAAAGCTTCCAGGTTTTCCCCACCCAAAGGACAGTCCAAGTCCCTGCCCCAACACCCACATGTCCATCACATGATCCAATCCATGTTATTTTATTGTAACAGCTGAGAATTACGTTCATTCCCAGCTGAGTCCCAATTAGTTGCGAAAAAGTCCCTCGGAAGAAGTCCTTTGGGATAATCACCAACCTTTATCTTCTTTGATACCCTGCCAAAGGCCTTACTTGGCAAAGCCCCACGAGTTCAGAAACAAACAAGAGATGCTGACTGGAAACAGAGTTCGCAACGTTGCTTTCCTGTAAAAGGCCCCAGCCCTTTGTTTCTCTTTTAAGCCTTCTGGGAGGGGCCAATCATCTCCTGGCCTTACTCCCAAATCATCCCTTTTGCTTTAGCTGCTCTTGCCTTCTGGCAGCTCTTATTTATTTATTTATTTATTTATTTATTTATTTATTTATTTATTTATTTATTTATTTATTTATTTATTTATAGTGATTTATATGCCGCCTTTCTCCCTAGGGACTCAAGGCGGCTTACAAAATGACAACTTCAATACAAATCACAATACAATACAAAATTAAAATCAATAACCCAGTTAAAAAACGATTTAAAATTATACCAGTGTACCCCCAAACGGATCAGTTTAATTGGCGGAAGAGCCACGTCTTCAGCTCGCGGCGGAAGGAAAGAAGGTCGGGGGCTGTCCTGAGCTCAGTGGGCAATCCATTCCAGAGGGTCGGGGCTCCCACAGAGAACGCCCTCCCCCTGGGGGTCGTCAGCCGACATTGTTTGGCCGACGGCACCCTGAGGAGGCCGACTCTGTGAGACCGCACAGGACGATGGGAGAACGGCTGGAGATGGTCCTGCAAGTACCCCGGGCCTAAGCCATGTGTGCCCATGCTCTTCACATGTGTGCACTAGGAACAGGCTCCTCCTGTTCCTCTGCCTCTCTGCTGTCTGACTCTGGAGGCTCCGGAGTCCGTGCATCACTCCCAGATGGCCCTGGCCCCATCTCAGCCTCCGACGCAGAGCCCTCATCTGGGCCTTTCCCAGACTTCAGGACTGGCTCATGTTGCTCCCCAGCCTCCTCACTGTCCGACTCCGCTGCCAGCTCCGCAGACTGCTGGCGGACCACAACACTAACCACAAACTGAATGAGGATCAGCTGTGAAACATGGCAAAGAAAAAAAGAATAGCAGATACAGATCAAGGTTGAATGGCTGAAATAAGAGTCTTCAAAACCCAGGAAGAAATTGTTTTCTGATATTTGGCTTTAAGAAGAAGAGGCTATGAGACATCAGGATGGAGCTCTTCAAATACCCCAAAGGATCTCACACGGAAGAAGATCGTGACCTCGCCTCTTTCTTCCCACAAAGCAAAATGGGGATTTGGTCAGGGGGACCAGTTACCAAGGAAATGGACATTGCAAACTCGAGGCCAGACAGTTTTCTGTCTGCAATGCTTCCCTGCACTAGTCAGAGATTAGAAGAAAGAGCATCAAAGGAGTCTGTGCTTTTGTTATTCATGCAGGAAAAAAATAGAAAAAACTACTCAATCCATCTTTGGTAACCATTTGCAAAGAAAATTGTGGGATATTTATTCAGAAGCCTCCGGATCTCTCTGTAGATTGAACTTTCATTGGCCATCCTTACTCTTTCTTTCTTTCTTTCTTTCATTCTTTCCTTCCTTCCGTTCCTTCTTTCCTTCCTTCCTTCCTTCTTTCTCTTTTTCCTTCTTTCCTTCTTTCCTTCTTTCTTTTTTTTCTGCCTTTATTGTTTTTACAAATAACTCAAGGCAGTGAGCATATTCAACACATCTTCTTCCTCTTATTTTCCCCACAACAACCCTAGGAGGTAGGTTGAGAGTGACTGGCTGAAAGTCACCTGGCAGGCTTTCATGCCTAAGGTGGGATTTGAACTCAGGGTCTCTTGCTTTCTAGCCTGGTGCCTTAAACCCCTAGAGCAAATTGGCTCTCAATTCACTACCAAGTCAACATATGAAATTCATTATCTACAGGCATTTTTAAATGGGACCACTTAAACCTTTTTCAAATTATGATGTTTTTCCCAATGAAACATTTTTCCTTCCTTCCTTCCTTCCTTCCTTCCTTCCTTCCTTCCTTCCTTCCTTCCTTCCTTCCTTCCTTCCTTCCTCCCATTCGCCTTCCTTCCTACCTTCCTACCTTCCTTCCTTTGGATTCTCCCTCCCTCCCATTCTCCTTCCTTCCCTCCTTCCCTCCATCCTGCTCCCTCTTTCTCCTTCCTTCCTTCCTTCCCTCCCTCCCCTCCCTCCCCTCCCTCCCATTCTCCTTCTTTCCTTCCTTCCTTCCTTCCTTCCTTCCTTCCTCCCTCCCTCCCTCCCTCCCTCCCTCCCTCCCTTCCTTCCTTATTTCCAGTTGGGATGACATTTTCATCAACTTATCTATCCCAGAAATAAAATCAATTTATGCAGCTAAGCAAGCCTTGCTTTTATATAAACAGTGCATACGGGAAGCTGAACATGTCTTCATCTTCATAGCATTCCATTTTATTCTGAATTGGATTTGCAATTGTGAATGCTCTTTCTGAAAACACAATGGTATATATATATATATATTCATCAGTGTTCACCATTTCGCCAGCACCAACCTCTTTCTGCATTTCACATGTTCATGAATCTGTTTACTGGAGGCAAAAGCGAGTCCTTTTTCAGCCTGTTTCATATGGAAAAAGACCTTCCATTTAAAGGAGATGGGGAGAGAGTTCACTGTAATCGTAATGGCAGGAGAGATTTTCGATGTAGTCTTGCCGAAGCATGAATGCAAAACTTGCTGTTATGACAACAAGTAATCCATTTGCAGACTATGTACTGTGAAGCCTGAATATGGGTTATACTCTAAAGTAAGATATTATTATTATTATTATTAGTCTCATAAAAGGAGGAAAGAAGAAATGCAAAGAAGGGCAGGAAGAAGAAGAAGAAGAAGAAGAAGAAGAAGAAGAAGAAGAAGAAGAAGAAGAAGAAGAAGAAGAAGAAGAAGAAGAAGAAAGAGGAGAGGAAAATGGGGAGTAGAAAGAAGATAACAGTAATAGAGTTGGAAGGGACTTTGGAGGTCATCTAGTCCAACCCCCTGCTCACGCAGGAAACCTGTACTAGGGATTCGAACCACCAACTGCCGACCTTTCTGATTGACAAGCTCAGTGTCTAAAATGAAGGAGCAAAAAGGAATGAAAAAAAGCGGAGAAGTTGCAAGAATTATGTCTAGTCTAATGAAAAGAAGGACTAGGGGAAATATGATAGCAGTGTTCCAATATCTGAGGGGCTCCTACAAAGACAAGGGAGTCCATTTATTTTCCAAAGCACCAGAAGGCAGGACAAGAAACAATGGATGGAAACTAATTAAGGAGAGAAACAATGTGGAATTAAGGAGAAATTACCTAATGGTGAGAACAATTAACCAGTGGAATGACTTGCCTTCAGAAGTTGTTGACAACCATTTGTCTGAAATAGTGTAGACCAGGGGTGTCAAACTCGCGCCATCACAGTGGCGTTGCGTGACATATCGCAACTTTTTCCCCCTTTGCTAAACCGGACGTGGGCATGGCCAGTGTGTGACACACCCGGTCCATGGCGCACAAGTTAGACAGCTCTCTCTTGCTTGTGTAGGGGGTTGGGCTAAATGACCTCCAAAGTCCCTTCCAACTCTGTTATTCTATGTTCTAAGAAAGAGACCCAGAACGGTGTCTTTGAGGGTAAAAACAATACTGATATTACTGGATAAACTCCAAGGTTCTATCCAATTCTAAAACATAGATAAATATGCTAAAACAGAGCATATTCTATGCTCTATGTTTTAAGACAGAGAATTAAGGGAAGAAAATCGAGAGTTGTTGCATCTAAGAGTTGGGAAGAAAAGTGAGATGGGCAGCATATACGTTTAATATTTTTTAAAATAATAATAATAAAATAATAGCTTGGTTGGACCTACTGCCACTAACTCCTGAGCTCCCAACTTCACCATTATGCAAATTGTATGTGATTTCTGTGCCAGCAAGTTGTGACTGTCCAGGTACATGTATCAATTTGGCATGTATGTTCCTCTTGGCTTCTAGGTGCTTGCTAAGAAAGGATTTTTCGAAATGACCATCAGATCCTTAGTATTTCATATACAGTATTATATTCACATGCTCTGATACTAAGGAGTTAGCCGTTCTACTCCCCATCCCCACCTGAAAGGAACTCTGTCCCAACTGCCAGTTGCCTTATATTCACATGCTCTGATGCTTCCCATTTGCTAAACCGGGTGTGGGCGTGGCCAGCACGTGACTCATCTGGCCTGTGGGCTAGGACATTCTACTCCACCTCCACCTCTGTTCCAACTGCCACGTTTCTTAACTGAAACATTAAGTTTCAGGCTTTAAGTATCAATTTATCATGCCCAATTACATAGTTTCGTAGCAAAGCACAGGCGTCCAGCTAGTGTGTATATATGAATACAGATAAGTGCACGGCCAGGGAAGATTTTATTAAGTGGCAAAATTCCAGATTTCCTGCTGATTCCTGGCAGTCCTAGAATCATAGCATAGTTTAGAGCATGCGTCCAACTTCATTTTCAATCCAGATGGCTCTGTTCCATTCCTTGTCCTAGAAACAGGAAGGAAGCTACTCAAAAATTATTGGTTTTGTACCTTAGCAAATATCACCTATTTATCCTCAGGGTTCCGACGGCGAGCCAATGTCATCTGGCGGTGCCAAGGGGTAGGGTGTTCTCTGTGGCTGCTCCCACCCTCTGGAATGAGTTGCCTACCGAGCTCCGGATGGCTCCTGATCTCCGCTCCTTCCGTCGGGACCTGAAGACTTGGCTGTTCAAGCAAATGGGCTGACTGGGTTTTATTATTTATTATTTATTAGTTAATTTGGTTTAAAATGGGATTTTGTTGTACATGTTTTTAACTTGTGTTCGCCGCCCTGAGTCCTTCTGGAGAAGGGCGGCATATAAATACATGAAAGAAAGAAAGAAAGAAAGAAAAAAAAGAAAGAAAGAAAGAAAGAAAGAAAGAAAGGAAGGAAGGAAGGAAGGAAGGAAGGAAGGAAGGAAGAAAGAAAGAAAGAAAAAAGAAAGAAAGAAAGAAAGAAAGAAAGAAAGAAAGAAAGAAAGAAATATTTGAACAATATTTGGGACATTGCATTATATTTGGGGGGCGGCTCAGTAGTTAAGATGCTGGATGTTCTGATCCAGCTTCCCAAACACTACAAACCCTTTGAAGTTAACTCAAATATTCCTTTATTAGGAGTGCCAGCAGCACCAGCAAAAAGTTTCTCTCTCACTGCAGGCTAACAAGTCTGTCCGGCCGGGAGATGAATAGTTGTCTGCCACATCTATTCATCTCCGCGCCCTGCCTTTTATCCCCAGAACTAGAGTGGGGCTTCGCTAGCAGTGGTGGCTCTTCCATCCCAAGGACTGGCCCATAGATTTCCACTGCTCTCCTCTCCTCCTCATCAGCTGCCTCCAGACCTGGGGGCTGTTTACTCTCCATCTGAGGGTTGACGGACAGCCCAGTTTCCACCTCTCTCTCTGTGTGTGTGACAACTCCATTCCCTCTTCTCCCTCGGAGCTCTCAGGTTGCCTTGATGCTGACCCTGACTCCCATGCCTCCTCCTCATCTGATTCAGCTGATGGAGGGGCTGGCGACTGGCAGGCCACAATGCTGGGCTTGTCAACTGGAAAACCAGGAGCCCAGGTTCGAGACCCGAACACCATGTGAAGGGGTGAGTTCCTGTCCTCGCGTCAGCTCCTGCCAACCTAGCCGTTTGAAAGCATGCAAATGTGAGTAGATAAATAGGTACCACCGGTGGGAAGGTAACAGTACTCTGTGACATCATGCTGGCCACATGACCATGGAAATGTCTTCAGATAGTGCTGGCTCCATGGCCTTGAAATGAACATGAACATCGATCCTTATACTCAGCAATAACTACCGGAATAAAATCTGCAGGGACTCATTTTTATACAATATATATTTGGGACAACTTCTTGCATTCATATGCACAGTGCTTCATATTTTGTACCAAAATGTATCTTCTTTTCTATAAGATATTGTCCCCCAAAATTCTTTAAATTGATCTGACCGAAATAAATTTAAGCCAGTGATGTAAAGATTTATCCATCCTAAATTCTGACGGTGACATTTTATACATTTTTCCCCTGTTATGGTGACATCTTTTATCTTATGAATTATTGGGTTATTTTCTTTTGATCTTTGGGCACTTCGAGTAAGCTCAAAAGTTTGGCTTTAAAATCCCTTACCAGGAATTGCCAGCTGATGCACATATTTGAAATTTTGAATATATTTTATCAACATTTCTACAAAATAGCTGCTGTGGTGTTCAGTGGCAATCTTGATGGAGCCCTTTCATCAGAAGACCACTGGAAAAGACTGGCAGACTGTGAGTTCTAGTCCTGCCCTACCCATGAAAGCCAGCTGGGTGACTTTGGGCCAATCACCAGGAGACTGTGAGTTCTAGTCCTGCCTTAGCTATGAAAGCCAGCTGAGTGACTTTACGGCAAACACTCTCCCTCAGCCTCCCTCAGCCTTTGGGCCAATCACAAGGACATTTGGAGTTCTAGTCCCGCCTTAGACATGAAAGCCAACCGGGCGACTTTAGGCCAATCACCAGGAGACTGTGAATTCTAGTCCTGCCTTAGCTATGAAAGCCAGCTGGGTGACTTTACAGCAAACACTCTCCCTCAGCCTCCCTCAGCCTTTGGGCCAATCACAAGGACATTTGGAGTTCTAGTCCCTCCTTAGGCATGAAAGCCAACTGGGTGACTTTAGGCCAATCACCCGGAGACTGTGAGTTCTAGTCCCACCCTAGCTATGAAAGTCAGCTGGGTGACTTTGGGCCAATTGCAAGGACATTTGGAGTTCTGGTCCCGCCTTAGGCATGAAAGCCAACCGGGTGTCTTTAGGCCAATCACCAGGAGACTGTGAGTTCTAGTCCCGCCTTAGCTATGAAAGCCAACCAGGTGACTTTAGGGTACTCACTCTCCCTCAGCCCAACCCACCTCACAGTGTTGTGGTGAATAAGAAGGAATAAGAAGTTGTGTTGGATACATTCCCCACCTTGAGTTATTTGTAAAAATAATAAACATGAGATACAAATAAATAAATAATCATTCTAAAGTCCTCTTGGCTCCTAGGTTTATTTCCTCCCTCATCCACTTATCTTTGCTGTCTTTTTAAATTATTCTGAACAGGTGTCTTACAGACTCCTAACTAACTGCAGTTGCACACCTATTTATTATTAAATAATTCAACTATTTTTGAAAAATGTCCCTCAGAGAGCCAAAAAAAAAGCCTTTTGGAATATGTTAATTAAACAAAGCCAAATACCATCCACTGGTATAATCTTTAGTTCCAAAAATGCTTCTTCTTTTTTTTAATTTGATTTATATGCCGCCCTTCTCCAGAGACTCAGGGCGGCTTACAATGTGCTAAGCAATAGCCTTCATCCCTTTGTATATTTATACAAAGTCAGCTTATTGCCCCCACAAATTGGGTTCTCAATTTACCTACCTTAGAAAGGATGGAAGGCTGAGTCAACCTTGAGCCTTGGAGAGATTCGAACCTGCAATAATTGCAGGCAGCTGGTCTTAATAACCAGCTTAATAACAGGGTGCCTTAGACCACTGTACTACCAAGGCTTCTGAGTTCTGAAGCATTTAAAGAAAGGGGGGAAAAATAAATTTATTTTTTAAAATCATTTTTTCGCACTTAGGACTGTTGTAGCATCCCCGTGGTCACGTGATCCAAATTCAGACACTTGGCTACTGACTCATATTTATGACGGCTGCAGAGTCCTGGAATCATGTGATCAACTTTTGTGATCTTCTGACAAGCCAAGTCAAGAGGGAAGCCGGATTCACTTAATAACCGTGTTACGAACAACTGAGGTAATTCAATATTTCACTTAGCAACCGAAATTTGGAGCTCACTTGTGGTCCTAAGTCAAGGACTACCTTTATATCCTAGATATGACTAGCTTAGAGCCTTCTCAGACAATGCAGGTCAACAGGCTGGACGTGAAGCTGCCCAATCGGAAGCATCTCAGCCAACATTAATAGAAACATGTAAGAGGACCTTCTCCCAGTGGCCCAGAAGAGATTGAGGAAATTCCATTTGTTGATCAAGATGGATGCCATCAACCTTCAAAAATAAAATAGAGTAACAGAGTTATTAAAGGGCGTGCATAAGTGCACCAGCATACCTACTGTCTCTGTCGTAATATTCCTTTTTACTTACCCTTTTCATGTATTCAAATTATGTTTATACTTTTACCTGTTAGGTCTTTGGTTATTCGGGTTTTCTCCCACGTAAAATTGGAGGTTTCTTGGCAACGTTTCGACAAAGTCTCATTCGTCATCTTCAGGCTGGTGTCCTCGGCTTCGTGCTTCTAGGAGCAATGTGTGTGATCACAGCTGTTTCTTCCTTTTAACTGCCAGTGGGGGTGTGAACTGATTGGGTGGGAGCTTTTACCTGTTATCTTATATATGCTTGACAAATAAATAAAAAGAGTTGGAAGAGACCTTGGAGGACTTCTAATCCAACCCCCTTCTTAGGCAGGAAACCTTACACCACTTCAGACAAATGGTTATCCAATATCTTCTTTAAAATTTCCAGGGTTGGAGCACTCACAACTTCTGGAGGCAAGTCGTTCCCCTGATTAATTGTTCTAACTGTCAGGAAATTTCTCCTTAGTTCTAAGTTGCTTTTCTCCTTGATTAGTTTCCACCCATTGCTTCTTGTCCTGCCCTCAGATGTTTTGGAGAATAGCTTGACTCCCTCTTCTTTGTGGCAGCCCCTGAGATATTGAAAGTCTGCTATCATGTCACCCTTAGTCCTTCTTTTCACTAGACTATACATACCCAACTCCAGCAACTGTTATTTATATGTTTTAGCCTCCAGTCCCCTCATCCTCTTTGTTGCTCTTCTCTGCACTTTTTCCAGAGTCTCAACATCTTTTTTACATCGTGGCGACCAAAATTGGATGCAATATTCCAAGTGTGGCCTTACCAAGGCATTATAAAATGGTATTAACACTTTTTTTAAAAAAAAATTGATTTATATGCCGCCCTTCTCCGGAGACTCAGGGCGGCTTACAATGCGTTAAGCAATAGCCTTCATCCCTTTGTATATTTATACAAAGTCAGCTTATTGCCCCCACAAACTGGGTCCTCATTTAACCTACCTTAGAAAGGATGGAAGGCTGAGTCAACCTTGAGCCTGATAAGATTCGAACCTGCAGTAATTGCAGGCAGCTGTGTTAATAACAGGGTGCTTTAAACCACTGTACTACCAAGGCTCCTTCCCCTGATCTTGATTCTATCCCTCTGTTCATGCAGCCTAGAACTGTGTGGGCTTTTTTGGCAGCTACTGCACACTGTTGGTGTCAGTCCTGGAAGTTATCTTTTTCATTGGAGTTTCAGGGCTGCCACATTTAGTGTCTGGGAAAACGGAAGGGAGGATTGCAAGGAGCCGGTGGAGGATTAGCCATAACAACATTCCTTTCTATGGGAGTCAAGGACACTCAGCCTGCACTCGGATAGGAGTGACTGGGAGTTGTCTCCAGTTGGGACGTTGAAATGATTGGACTGTACGATGGACTTGTAGGTGCAGGGGATGGATCTTTGACTTTCCTTTTGGTGGAGAAAACCTGGAACTCTCAGATTTGGGTTTTCCCAGATGTGCCAATATGACATCTCTAATAAAATCGACTACTGCAATGCTCTCTACATGGTGCTGCCCATGAAGACCACTCGGAGACTTCAACTGGTGCAGAATGCAGCCGCGCGGGTAGTAATTGGAGTGTCGTGACACTCTCATGTTACACCTCTCCTACGGGACCTGCATTGGCTACCGGTTGCCCTCCGGGTGAGATTCAAGGTGCTGGTAATTACCTATAAAGCCCTACATGGCTTAGGCCCAGGGTATCTAGCGGACCATCTACGGCCAGCAACAGCTCCCCATCGCCCAGTGCGTTCTCACAGGGAGGGCCTCCTTGGGGTGCCGTCGACCAGACAATGTCGGCTGGCGATCCCTAGGGAGCGGGCCTTCTCTGTGGGCACACCTACCCTGTGGAATCAGCTCCCCCTGGAGTTCCGGGTGGCCCCTAACCTTTGCTCTTTCTGCCGTGACCTTAAAACACGGTTATTTCGCCTGGCTGGTTTGGATTGAAGGGGTTTTAAAGAGGATTTTAACGGTCTTTTTATAATCTTATTGGGTATTTTTAACATTGATTTTGCTTGTTTTTATGGTTGTGAGCCGCCCTGAGTCCTTTCGGAGATAGGGCGGCATACAAGTTTAAAAAATAAATAAATAAATAAATAAATAAATAAATAAATAAATAAATAAATAAATAAATAAATAAAATGGAACTTTGAGGAATTGCTAGCCTCCGAGTCTTCTTTCGTTGGGGGTGTTACTTGGAATCCTGACAGCTGGCTCATCTTTAAATGATTGTCCACTAGGACTTCAGATCCACAAAAAAGAAACATGTCACTTTGTACAGGCATATTATTTGCTTTAGGCTTACGTTCAGTTTCTTAATAATCCTGGGAAGAACCTGGGAAGGTCTGGTGCCATTTGAGGGTGACAAATAATGCTGATCCAAATGTTAAGCCACTGAATTTTAATACCTCCGTTGACCTTTTTATGGCAGCTTTTTAGCTCTCTTCTATTCTTAATTTTCAAAGTGTGCTCCGATGTATCCAATAATCTTATTAGAGGAGAAAAGCTCCTTAAGAAACAATGCGATTACTAATCTCACAGCAGAGGGCAATGATTTATTTTTCCAAAAATTAATTGATTTGCTCCCAAATTGCAAAATATCTTATTTGCGCATTCTTAAGAGTTGAAGTATTTCGAGTGGGTAGAAAGCAGGAAAAAAGAATAGCGAAAAGTCCAAAACAGAGGCAGTTTGTTCTGGTGGTTAAGACACCAGGCTAGAAACCAGGAAATTGGTTAGTCTGCTGGTGGCTCAGCAGACTGAAAGCATTGTGATTCACACCAGCTGTCTGCAATTACTGTAAGTTCGAATCTCACCAGGCTCAAGGTTGACTCAGCCTTCCATCCTTTCTAAGGTAGGTAAAATGAGGACCCAGTTTGTGGGGGCAATAAGCTGACTTTGTATAAATATACAAAAGTATGAAGGCTATTGCTTAACGCATTGTAAGCCGCCCTGAGTTTCCGGAGAAGGGCGGCATATAAATCAAATTTAAAAAAAAAATTGTGAGTTCTAGTTTCTCCTTAGGTATGAAAGCTGGCTGGGAGACTTCTGGATAGTCACCGGGAGACTTGTGAGATCTATTTTCACCTTAGCATGAAATCTGATTGGGCCAATTGTGAGGAGAGAGGGAGTACTAGTCATGCCTTTGGCATGAGACTGGTTGGGTGATTTATGGTCAATCACTAGGAGACAGTGAGTTCTAGTGAATATAAATCATGAGGCACAGCTGATCGTCGGAAATACTGGTTCAGACGAACCGGTAGCTTTTTTTTTACTACCAGTTTTCCCAAACCGGTGCAAACTGGTAGCATTTCACCCCTGAAATTGGGTGACTTTAGGCCAATCATCAGGAGACAGTGAGTTCTAATCCTGTCTTATCAATGAAATGAACCTGGGGGACTTTGAGTTAATCATCAGAAAGCTGTGAGTTCTAGCCCTGCTCTAGGCATGAAAGCTAGCTGGGTGAGTTTGGGCCAATCACCAGGAGACGATGAGTTCTAGTCCCACCTTAGGCATGAAAGCTGGGTGGGTGGCTTTCGGCCAATCACCAGGAGATGGGGAGTTCTTGTCCCACCTTAGCCATGAAAACCGGGTGGGTGGCTTTGGGCCAATCACCAGGAGACGGTGAGTTCTAGTCCCACCTTAGGCATGAAAGCTGGGTGGGTGGCTTTGGGCCAATCACCAGGAGACGGTGAGTTCTAGTCCCACCTTAGCCATGAAAACGGGTGGGTGGCTTTGGGCCAATCACCAGGAGACGGTGAGTTCTAGTTCCACCTTAGGCATGAAGGCTGGCTGGATGACTTTGGGCCAGTCCCTCTCTCTCAGCCCAAGTGTCGTCACCAAATTGTTGTTATGGGGAAAATAGGAGGAGGAAGGAGTATAAGGTAGGTTTATTACCTTGAGTATTTATAAAAATAATAAAGGTGGGCTAAATCAATCAATCCCCCTTTGATCCTAGGAACCAGAGGAAACGTGACAGAACCAACAGCCTAACCACAGTGAAAGTCAGAGAAGAAGAACAAAGTGATTTTCTAAATAATTATTATTCAAAAGGAAATAATAGCAATTTATGACACACTGAACAACTAAACGGCAAGCGGTGATCTCTGAGAAAAATTATAATATACTAATTAAGATCCAGGCATTATGTGGCATGAAATCTGGAAGGATTTTATATGGATTTGCATATAAATATGGAAACAAAAACCTCATATTTTGCTGAATAAGCCTGGTAGAAAAGCTCTAGAGAGTAAATAAATATTAGGGGGGACTTTTCCTTCCTGCATTAAGGGGAAAAAAATCTTTTATAGTAAAAGTATCATAACATCCACTGATGTTATGATCTGATATAGAGTGGAATGGACACAATTTTATTTAAGTTCAGAACTTTTATAGTAATGTCAAAGCGTCAGTTTGGTTTAGTGGTAAACCTATTAGGTTAGAAAGCAGGAGATCGTGAGTTCAAGTCTCGCCTTAGGCATGAAAGCCGGTTCGGTGACGTTGAGCCAATCACTAGGAGACAGTGAGTTCTAGTCCCACCTTAGGCATGAAAGCTGGCTGGGTTACTTTGGGCCAATCACCAGGAGACAGTGAGTTCTAGTCCCGCCTTAGGCATGAAAGCCGGTTCGGTGACTTTGAGCCAATCACTAGGAGACAGTGAGTTCTAGCCCCACCTTAGGCATGAAAGCTGGCTTGGTTATTTTGGGCCAATCACCAGGAGACAGTGAGTCCTAGAAGGAGAAGGAGAAGAAGATCATCAACATATTTTTCCAGTTTATTACAAAATACAAGAGTGACTGTCTCATTAATCCAAGGAGAGATAAGAATCAGCCTTCCCAGGTTGATTAGTTCATCCCACAACTGGATGAACTAATTTCTATTTTACATCTATATATATAAAAGACAAATACCACTCACTCATCACGAAATCTCCAGAACCGTAAAGCCTTCAAACTTGAAATTTGGCACGTATGTTCCTTTTGGCTTCTAGGTGGGGGCACCTACCCTCTGGAATCAGCTGCCCCCTGAGATAAGGAGGATCCATGCCTTCCGCCGAGGCCTTAAAACTTTCTTTTTTCAGCAAGCCGGGCTGGCTTAACATATTTTTTAATATTTTTTTAATTTTTAATTGGTTTGTTATCTTTAATTGGTTTGTTATCTTAAATTGGGGCCAAATTGATATATATCCTTTTAACTGTTTTTTAATGTTTATATTGTATGTTTTTATTTGGCTATACACCGCCCTAAGTCCCTTGGGAGAAGGTACGGTATATAAATTCAAGATAAAATAAAATAAATAAAAATAAATAAAATAAATAGGTGCTCGCTAAGAAAGGATTTTTTGAAGTGACCATCAGATCATTAATATTTCATACACAGTAGTATATTCACACACTCTGATGCTAAGGAGGTAGACATTCTACTCCTCCTCCCCACTTGAAATGAACTCTGTTCCAAAGATCAGCTGGCTGGTATGCATGTGCACGCTAGAAATTGGAAGCTCAGGTTCCTGGTGCATAGATGCGCACCAAGGAACTGCTCTTCCGGCTTCCAGAGCTCCCACATGTGCGAAGACCAGCTGGCGTGTGAGCGCTGGGAAGCTGAGCTTCTGGTTTCTGGTGTGTGCATGCGCACCAGTCACCTGGCTTCCGGTTTTTGGCACTCCTGTGTGTACGAAGACTAGCTGGCCAGCTGGCACTGAGAAGCTGAACTTCCGGTTTCCGATGCGCATTCCGGTTTCTGGTAATTCCATGCGCATGGAGACCAGCTGACTGGCATGTACATGAGCCCCAGAACTCAGAAGAGCAACAGGCGATGGCTGGCATGCCTGGAGAGATGGCTCTGTGTGCCACTTCCACCATACATGCCATAGGTTTGCCATCACAGCCCTATACCATTTCTGAGAGATGGCAGTCCAGTCTCTTCTTGAAAGCTTCCAGTGATGAAGCTCCCACAACTTCTGAAGGCAACTTGTGTCCCATGGGTTGATTATTCTCCCTGTCAGAAAATTTCTCCTTATTTCTAGGTTGAATCTCTCCTTGGTCAGTTTCCATCCATTATTCCTTGTCTGGCCTTCAGGTGCCTTGGAAAATGGCTTGACCCCCCTCCTCTGTGTGGCAGCCCCTCAGATATTGGAACACGTTTAACTTGTTAATTTATGCTTTTGCATGTTGTGAGCCACCCAGACGCTGGATGAGATGCGCAGCCAAACAAATCAAAATAATAATGCCTCTCATTTTCACTTCAAACGGTGCAACCCTTTTGCTGCTTTTCACAGAACCTGCCATTGAAACATTTCCAAAAGCTGGATTTCCTGCCCTGGAATGGATGAAGGTATCATTCAAAAGCCTCTTTCTTCTTTTCATTTAATCTCTGGAAAATCTCCTTTCATCTAACTTAAAAGACAGGACCCTATTAAACAGCATTCTTTGTTATTTCTCTCCCAGCAGAGAGACCTGCTGTTTTATAACTTGTCCAGACAAATTTCTTTGGGAACCATACCGAGTGCAAATAGAAAATACAGCATCTATTTATTCAAATGGCTTAAGGAAATTAACCTGGATTGTCTATTTAGTGTCTCAAAGTTAGCAGCGGTGTCTACGCTGACTCCCATAAACTTTAGTAAGAGAATAACAGAATTGGAAGGGAATCTTTTTTATTTTTTTATTTTCATTTATTTTTATTTATTTTTATATGCCGCCCTTCTCCGGAGACTCAGGGCGGCTTACAATGCGTTAAGCAATAGCCTTCATACTTTTTGTATATTTATACAAAGTCAGCTTATTGCCCCCACAAACCGGGTCCTTATTTTACCCACCTTAGAAAGGATGGAAGGCTGAGTCGACCTTGAGCCTGGTGAGAATTGAACTCGCAGTAATTGCAGGCAGCTGGATGTTAAATGCTGCCTTAGTAGGAGGCATTAGCCTCCTATGCCACTCAGGCTCAGGATCTTGGAGGTCTTCTAGTCCAGCCCCCTGCTCAAGATAAATGGCTGTCTCTTCTTGAAAACTTCCAGTAATGCAGCACCCACAACTTCTTTTAAGAAGAGACTGGACAGTCCCTTGTCTGAAATGATATAGGGCCATGATGGCGAACAGGTGGCATGCGGACCCATATCTGTGGGCACACGAACGTTGCTCTAGCTTGGCTCTAGAGCCGGCCAGCTGATTTTTGGGCTGTCCGGGCCCACCAGAAGTTGGGAAACAGGCCATTTCCGGCCTCCGGAGGGTGGGGAAGGCTGTTTTTGTCCTCCTCAGGCTCCAAGAAAGCCCCTGGAGCCTGGGGAGGGTGAAAAAACGGCCTACCGGACCCACCGGTAACCTTTTTGCCGTCGTGTGCCAAAAGTGGGGGGGCACGGGGGGGCATTGAATTATAGGTGTGGGCACGCACGCGCGCAACCCCCCCGTGCAACCCCCCACTTTTGGCACATGACGGCAAAAAGGTATCACTGATATAGGGTCTCCTGTTTGAGCAGCGGGGTGGACTAGAAGACCTCCAAGGTCCCTTCCAGTTCTATTCTGATTGATGATGATTATTTTGATCAGGTAAATTCCTTAATCAATTATGAAAATGTTATGGAAGTGATATATCCTATTTTTAGTAAAAACGAATTGACAAAATGCCTCATGTAGTGTTGCGCTGTTTAGCAAGCTAGTTAAGCATAGACTGGAAAGAATTATAGTTCAGTGGGTAAATAACTGGCCTGAAAATCTTAATCAGAGAGTATTTATAAGTGGTTCTTCATCAGACTGGAGAGATATCTCAAACGGGGTGACATAAGGATCAGTCCTGTCTATTCTATCTTCAATATTTTTTTTTATTAAGAACTGGGATGAAGTCACAGAGAGAATGTTAATCAAATTTGCACACAACACAACTTTGGGTGGATAGTTAATACCTTAGAAGAGTGAAATAAAATCCAAGGTGGTGGACAAGAAAAATAGGCTGAAAACAAAACTTCCTAATGTCAAAAACACGTTAACGGTAGAACCTATCAGAGTTTGTTGCAGAAATTAAATCCAGAAAGCACACACAGGTAAACTGATTCAGCAGGATTGATTTAAGTAAGAAACTTCTTTATATACAAGAATATATATACAATACCAATAGTTGAAAACAGTTTCTTTCAACGTGGTAGAAGTTACAGGCAGAGCACAAGGCAGGAGAGAACAGTTAGTTTCATTTCAGCAGAGCAGACTACAAGTTCACACCCTGGTTTCAGTTTCAATTCTGTGCCCAGACTCAGAAGCTGCAGACTAAGACACGCCCTGGCTCCAGTTTGTCTCAGCTCCCAATTGGCTGATTTAGTTGCTATCCCTATTCATCAGCTGACCTTGTTACCATGTCTCTGCCAGTTCATGAATAATCTAACAGAACCAATATTCCAGAAAAGTTGTGAATAGCCCTTCATTAAATAAATACAAGTACAGGCTACCTGTAGGAGGTGACCAGGCTGAGCTTGAGGGAGGGGTCAAATGTGTCATTAATCATGAGTCCCTGCACACCTACAAGAGATCTAAATTCATCCCACCTTGAATGCTTTCTTATCTCCCGCTCATTTCCCTTGGCTGTTAGTTGGCCAGATTCTTGTAGAGATCTTAAGCTTGCAATAAATCTTTATAGTCATTTGAACTGCCTGAATCCCCTGATTTCCCCGGTGCTTGACAATGGCCAGTCACCAATCTTGATTCCTTTAATTTGGATTTCTGAACTGAAGAGGAAGTTAAACTACCAATAGAAGAGAAAATTTATAACTTGGGGTTGAACTGTGAGGTCCTTGGTGCTCTCTGAGCTTGATGGTTTTCTTGCAGACTTTTTATGACTCAACTAGGTAACATCATCAGTGCTAAAGGGAGCGGAACCAGTGTTCCCATTTTATATACTAGTGGCTTGCCCTGTCAGTGCTGATGAGAATGACCACTCCCACCAATGCTGACAGAGCAAGTCATTAGTATATAATATGGGAATTGAACTAATTAGCTCAAATGGCCCCTACCAAGTTGTTCAGTTTACCATTCTCAATTGGATTCAGAATCAAAATGGGGATTTTGAACCCTCAGCACAGTGGCTGATCTGGATAAATTGTCTTCTTCCTTGAAAAGATGTCTTCATTCCATAAAGGATGTTTTTGTCCCACAAATTATTTCTTCTCCTTCTTCTTCTTCTTCTTCTTCTTCTTCTTCTCTTCTTCTTCTTCTTCTTCTTCTTCTTCTTCTTCTTCTCTTCTTCTTCTTCTTCTTCTTCTTCTTCTTCTTCTTCTTCTTCTTCTTCTTCTCCTTCTCCTTCTCCTTCTCCTTCTCCTTCTCCTTCTCCTTCTCCTTCTCCTTCTCCTTCTTCTTCTTCTTCCATATCCATCATCTGATGTTGGCAATCATGTTGGTGGTCCTATTTTTATCAATAACCACATGAAAAAGTGCTGCTGAGTTTTGTCCAAACCACTTCCTTAGTTTTTCAAGCCATGATGTTCTTCTTCTGCCTGAATCTTGATTGTCTGCAATCTTTCCCTGGAGGATTAAATGAAGTATGCTGTATTTTTCCGGGTGCCGCATCACATGTCAGAAATATTCTAGCTTTCTCTTGTCCACAGAATAAAAAGTTAATTCACTCTTTGGATTGAAGACTATATGTTGGTTGTCTTCCATGGAGTGCTAGGCTGAGACAACAGTAGGATTTCATCCATTAGGTTGATGATATTATGGGAGAAAGCTGATCCATGTGTTGGGGTCCCCACAACTGAAGGTCAGATATGAGAGTTAGTTCTCACATAAGGATGACCTCCTGACTTTGGCTCTTGATTACCAAAACAAGATGACCATGGAAACAGGGCTTCCTGATTGAGTAGGAAGGTCATCTAGTTTGTTGCTTTGTTCCTGTAGGAGAAGGTGGCATGAGAAGTTGAACATTGATTTCACTGTAATAGGACTGGCATCTGATACACAGCAGTCACCGGGATTATATGAGCCAGGGTGGCGCAGTGGTTAGAGTGCAGTACTGCAGGCTACTTCTGCTGACTGCTGGCTGCCTGCAATTTGGCAGTTCGAATCTCACCAGCCTCAAGATTGACTCAGCCTTCCATCCTTCCGAGGTTGGTAAAATGAGGACCCAAAATTGTTGGGGGCAATATGCTGACTCTGTAACCTGCTTAGAGAGGGCTGTAAAAGCACAGTGAAGTGGTATATGAGTCTAAGTGCTATTGCAATTGCTATTCCATAACAGCTTCTTAACTTTTCTTCAGTAGCAGTTCTTTTTAGAAGCTGCTAGATTCTTAG
>NW_026844028.1:99211042-99343542 GCF_029531705.1 Pantherophis guttatus | reverse complement strand
TATGTCTGGTTTAATGAAAAGAAGGATTAGAGGCAGGGGTGCTATTCAGCAGGTCTGACAAGTTCTGGAGAACCTGGTAGGAAATTTTGAGCAATTCGGAGAACCAGCAGCAGAAATTTTGAGTAGTTCGGAGAACCGGTAAATGCCACCTCTGGCTGGCCCCAGAGTGGGGTGGGAACAGAGATTTTGCAATATCCTTCCCCCAGGAGTAGGAAGGGAATGGGGATTTTGCAGTATCCTTCCCTGCCATGGCCACCAAGCCACACCCACAAATCTGGTAGTAAAAAAAATTGAATTCCACCACTGACTAGAGGTGACGTGATAGCAGTCTTCCAATATTTGAGGGGCTGCCACAAAGAAGAGGGGGTCAATCTATTCTCCAAAGCACCTGAGGGCAGGACAAGAAGCCATGGGTGAAAACTAATCAAGGAGAGAAGCAACCTAGAACTAAGGAGAAATTACCTGACAGTTAGAACAATTAATCAGTGGAACAACTTGCCTCCAGAAGTTGTGAATGCTCCAACACTGGAAGTTTTTAAGAAGATGTTGGATAACCCTTCCAACTCTGTTATTCTATTCTATTCTATTCTATTCTATATCTATTCTATTCTATTCTATTCTATTCTACGCTACGCTACGCTACGCTACCCTACCCTACCCTACACCCTACCCTACCCTACCCTACCCCTACCCTACCTACCCTACCCTACCCTACCCTACCCTACCCTACCCTATCCTATCCTATCCTATCCTATCCTATCCTATCCTATCCTATCCTACTTATTCTAAACTCACTGTCTCCTAGAGATTGGCCCAAAGTCACCCAGCCAGCTGTTGTGCTTAAGGTGGGACTACAACTTCTGGTTTCTAGCCTGGTGACTTTATTTTAAATTTTAAAGTTAGACCAGTTTGGTCTAGCTAGTAGATCGAATTTTAAAACTTTTTTAAAAAAAAAATAAAAGCAGTGGTGTTATAAACAACTGTGGGCCCTTCCATCGATTGCCAAAATACAAAGAACATCACATCATCTTCAGTGCTGATGTTGTAAAAAAAAACCCGAGATTCTTAAGTCCACATTTAAGAAATGATGGGGTGATTGGATGTATAGCTATTCCCCTAAGACCAAAGATGCTATTTTTAGTTACTATTTGGAGACTGTCAAAATTCATCGTATGGTATCAGCACAAGGAAAGGGAGTAGCTGCAATCGGTCAAATTTAATTGACAACCCAGTGGAACAAAAGGAGATTTGATTTTTGTGAACTGCAAGTCTTGGAAACCTCCAATTAAATACAGACAATTAAGATTAATTGGAAGAACACTGAAGAAATCAGTGTGGGCTCACAAATGCATCCAGCTGCCCCATAATTAACTCAAACATTAGCAAGTTCCCCCAATGCAATATTAAAAAATACCTTAGAACTTTGTCCATAATTTATCTTAATAGACATTATTTGGCTTTAAAAAGATAATCCTTGGTGGACTGAGGGTTTTTATTTATTTATTTATTGGCTGTTTTAAAAAGGTGTACTTTGGACATAAAGTATTAAGTATAAAACTTTGTCCCTTTGTCATATTAAGGTTTTTTTCCCCCACTGAAAAACAAAAATTGTATATGCAAATCCTCCTGTGAGTATGATTCATATTCTAATACAGAAAGTTTTGAAAATGGAGGTAAAAATGAAACCAGAACTTTTCCTTTTGGGCTCAATGGAAAAAGAGCCTGTAGTACAGTGGACTAAGCACTGTTATTAACATCAGATGGCTGCAATTACTGCAAGTTCAAATCTCACCAGGCTCAAGGTTGACTCAGCCTTCCATCCTTTCTAAGGTAGGTGAAATGAGGACCCAGATTGTGGGGGCAATAAACTGACTTTGTATAAAATATACAAAAGTATGAAGGCTATTGCTTAACGCATTGTAAGCTGCCCTGAGTCTCCGGAGAAGGGTGGCATATAAATTAAAGCAAAAAAAAAAAAGACCAGGAGAAAAAAATTGGAATTTTGTTAGAGGGAACCGGTGACTCAGTGGCTAAGACACTGAGCTTGTCGATTGAAAGGTTCAGTTCAGAAGTTCGAATCCCTAGTGCTGCGTAACAGGGTGAGCTCCCATTCCTTGTCCCAGCTTCTGCCAACCTAGCAGTTCGAAAGCAGGTAAAAAATGCAAGTAGAAAAAATAGGGACCACCTTTGGTGGGAAGGTAACAGCGTTCCATGTGCCTTTGGTGTTGAGTCATGCCGGCCACATGACCATGGAGACGTCTTCGGACAGCGCTGGCTCTTCGGCTTTGAAACGGAGATGAGCACCGCCCCCTAGAGTTGGGAACAACTAGCACGTATGTGCGAGGGGAACCTTTACCTTACTGGATATGTTGACCACAGCAAGACTATTGTATGCGCAAAAATGGAAGGACACTTCGATTCCTTAGTGTTAAGGATATTGTTGTTGTGTTACCAACCAGCAGAGTGTAGAGCACAGAGAAACGTTGCTGAGAGCAATGAATAAGAGATGTGCAAACTGGTTTATCAAAAGTTTTCTTTATAGTGAAAAAACAATCTCATAGTCTTTAAACAATCCAAGTCTTTGCCAGTTAAATCAGTCCAGTGATACAAAAATCTTCTTACCACACAAACAGTAGTTGGTTAGAATAACAAACTCACTCTGGTTCACAAACCACGATGGTAGCAGATCCATCCAACTGATGATAGCACAATGGTAGCAACTCCACACACTATGGTAGCATGTCATCAACTGAATACATTACAGTACCTTTCTTAAATACTTTCACAACTAGTGATTATCTAATTACAGTATGACTCAGCATTACAATGAATCAGCAGTAAAACTTTAAAGTCACACAATACATATTCATATTAAAGTCACAGAACACATATATTGCCTGGACAACTTGTTAGGCTCAAACCATATCCTAACACTTAGCATGGACGAATGGTTGCAGAAGTTGACGGAGTTGGCGGAAATGGCAAAACTGACTACCTTGATTAAAGAAAAGAACATAAAGTACTTTTCTTTCCACATGGAAACTGCTCCTGAACTTCGTGGTTGATGTGGAAAATGATGAAACTCTGACTTTGGGTTTTACAGAATAGACTGATAGATCTTTATAGAAATAGCTTGTTCATACTATTATGGAAAATCAAAAAGTTGTGATTTGATGTTGATGCCTTATTTTATTGTAACAGAGAGAGTTGGAAGTCAATGCTTCTTTTTCTTTTTTCTTTTCCCTATCTTCCCTCACTTCCCTTCCTCCTTTCCCCTGCCCCCTCACTGGTCTTCTAATTACTTTTGTATTTTGTATTGTATAATACTCTATAACTCAATAAAATTTTTTAATAAATTTGCAAAGCCTCCTGTGTTCCTATTTGAATATTGAACAGGTCACTATAGGTGTTGTGGTCTGCCAGCAGCCAGCAGAGCTGGCAGCAAAGTCAGACAGTGAGGAGGCTGGGGAGGAACATGGGCCAGTCCTGGAGGCTGGGTCAGACCCGGACAAGGGCTCTGCGTCGGAGGCAGAGATGGGGCCAGGGCCATCTGGGAGTTATACACAGACTCCAGAGCCTCCAGATTCGGACAGTAGAGAGGCAGAGAAACAGGAGGAGCCTGTTCCTAGTGCGCGCATGCGCAGAGCTGCTGGAAGGCATGAACAGTTAAAACAAAAGGGGAGACTCGGGAGTAAGGCCTGGAGATGATTGGCCCCTCCCATAGAGACTTAAAAGAGGAGCAAAGGTACATGGGCCCTTTGCAGGAAAGCAACGTTGTTAATTCTGTTCCCAGTCGGCATCTCTGTTTGATTCTGGACTCCGTGTGGCTTTGCCAAGTAGGTCTTTGGCAGCGTGTCAAGGGGGATAAAGGTTGGTGATTATCCCGAAGGACTTCTCCCAAAGGACTTTTTGCAACTAATTGGGACTCAGCTGTGAATGAACGTAATTCACAGCTGTTGCAATAAAAGAGGTTTTTGGGACTACTCGTGTGTTTTAATGACTCAGGAAGCCGAGATTATCTTTACCCAGCTCAAAGGTTTAACCAGTGGTGGTATTCAGCCAGTTCGGACCGGTTTGGGTGAACTGGTAGTGGCAACCTGCGGGAGGGCCCTCACCCCCACCCCTGCCCCAGTGCTATGCTTCCCTATTTAGCCACATTTTCTAAGCCATGTCCATGTGTGCAAGCCACCTGTGTGAGCAAAGTGCAGGTGCGGAAGACCACACTCACATTTTCGGTGCGCAGCGAACCAGTGGTAAAATTATGTGAAACCCACTTCTGGGTTTAACTCCATACAGTTGGCTGCAGGTAGTTCTCGACTTACAACAATTTATTTAGTGACTGTTTGAAGTTCGAGCAGCACTGAAAAAAGTAACTTATGACTGCTTTTCACCCTTACAACCATTGCAGCATTCCCCATGGACATGTGAACAAAATTTGAATACTTGACAATGGATTCATACAGGTAGACCTCGACTTACGACTTACAATTGAGCCCAAAAGTTCTGTTCTTAAGTGAGAGATTTTGTTAAGAGAGTATTGTCCCATTTTACAACCTTTCTTGCCGCCGTTGTTAAGTGAATAATCACAGTTAGGAAGTTAGTCACAGGGCTGTTAAGTGAATCTGGCTCCCCCATTGATTTAGCTGGTCAAAAGGTTGCAAAAGTGGATCAAATGACCTTGGGACACAGCAACGGTCATAAGTATGAGTCAATTGCCAAGCATCAGAATTTCGATCACATGATCATGAGGATTCTACAAAGGCCTTAAGTGTAAAAAACAGAAAGAAAGAAAGAAAGAAAGAAAGAAAGAAAGAAAGAAAGAAAGAAGAAAGAAAGAAAGAAAGAGGGAGGGAGGGAGAAAGTTAGGTAGGAAAGGAAGGAAAGGAAGAAAGAAGAATAAAAAAAGAGAGAGAAGGAAAGAAAGAAAGAAGGAAGGAAAAAAGAGGGAAGGAGAGAGGGAGGGAGGGAGGAAGTTAGAAAGTTAGGAAGGAAGGAAAGGAAAGAAGGAAGAATAAAAGAAGAGAGAGAGAGAGAAAGAAAGAAGAAAAAGGAAAGAAAGAGAAAGAAAGAGAGAAAGAAAGAAAGAGGGAGGAAGTGAGTTAGGAAGGAAGGAAGAAAGAAAGGAAGGAAGGAAGGAAGAAAGAAGGAGGGGAGGGAGTTAGGAAGGAAAGAAGAAGAAAAGGAAGAAGTAAGAAGAAAGAAAGAAAGAGGGAAGGAGGGAAGGAGGAAGTTAGAAAGTTAGGAAGGAAGGAAGGAAAGGAAGAAGGAAGAAATAAAAGAAAGAAAGAAAGAGGGAAGGAGAGAGGGAGTTAAGAAGGAAGGAAGAAAGAAAGGAAGAAAGAAAGGAAGGAAGGAAGGAAGAAAAAAGAAGAAGGAGTTAGGAAGGATGAAGAAAAGGAAGTAAGTAAGAAAGAAAAGGAAGTGAACGAAGAAAGAAAGAAAGAAAGAAAGAAAGAAAGGAAGGAAGGAAGAGAAAGCCATCCCAATGGCCCTTTTTCCTAGAGAAAACAATTGCACAATTAAAAATTCTTCTGCTTCCATTGCTCTACTGCGCCAAGTTTTCTTCGCCACGCTATCCCCAAAACCTATTCGCGATCCATCCCCAGGCCCTAAATTCTCTTGCTCAGAATTCTTCTTCCCCCCCCCCTTTTTTTTTTTCCTTCTCTCTTCACTGGGTCAGGCCTTTCGCACCTTCACACACACACACCCCGACGGCAGACATTTTGAGCAGGGTTGTAAATTGTGTGCGTAGAGAACAGGGTGTGTAGCCCCCTACCTCCTGAAATCCCATTAACCTTCAGGAGGGCTGACAAAAAATTAAAAAAAAAAAAGCCTTCAAGGTGTTTGATAAACGGTTCTCTATGGAGCTCAGCCACATGGATAACTCAAGGAAGGTCCATCGGGGTGAAGTCACCTTGAATGTCATCAACAGATTTCTGCCTAAAACCCTCCTTCAAACAGATGGCTTCCTCTTTCTGGAGAAGGTTTCTCCTCCCTCCCTCCCTCCCTCCCTCTCTCTCTCTCTCTCTCTCTCTCTCTCTCTCTCTCTCTCTCTCTCTTTTAAAAAAAATTCCTTGTTCCGTTTGATGAATACTTGACAATATTTTGAGAACTCGGATGACAACTGTGATGGGCTGGGGATTTGCGATTGCGGAGCTCTGGAGCCCTGCGCCGAATGGAATGTGGATGGAGCAAATACAATATGTCAGACGAGAGCTACTACGAAGCAGAAACAACGGATAACCGTTTGCTTCTGTTGTTGGGTTGTAAAATAACCCGTGATGGATATTTGAAGGCTCTTGGCAGGCGCGGGGAGGATGTGAGGACTTGTTGGCGGAGATAAGATTTCTTCCTTCCTTCCTCCCTCCCTTCTGTTTCCTCCCTCCTTCCTGCTTCCTTTCTTCCTCCCTCCCTCCCTCCCTTCCTCCCTCCCTCCCTTCTGTTTCCTCCCTCCCTCCGATCTGCATCCTTTCTTCCTCCCTCCCTCTCTTCTACTTTCTTCCTTCCTTCCTCCCTCCTGCTTCCTTCCTTCCTTCCTCCCTTCCTCCCTCCTCCCCTTCTGTTTCCTCCCTCCCTCCCTTCTGCTTTCTCCCTCCCACCCTCCTGTTTCCTTCCTTCCTCCCTCCCTCCCTCCTTCCTGCTTCCTTCCTCCTTTCTGCTTCCTCCCTCCCTCCTTTCTGCTTTCCCCTTCCTGTTCCTCCCTCCCTCCTGCTTCCTTCCTTCCTCCTTCCTCCCTCCCTTCTGCTTTCTCCCTCCCTCCTGCTTCCTCCCTCCCTCCCTTCTGCTTCCTCTTTCCCTCTCTCCTACTTCCTTCCTCCCTCCCTCCCTCCCTCCCTATATCCCTCCCTCCCTATCTCTCTCCCTTCCTCCCTTCCTCCCTCTTACCCTTCCTTCCTCTCTTCTTCCATCCTTACCTATTTCCCTTCCTTCTTCCTTCCTTCCTTTTTCATTTTTCCTCCCTCCCTCCCTCCCTTCTGTCTCCTCCCTCCCTCCCTCAGAACAAATTTCTAAATAAGATTCCTTTGGAGCAAATAAAATGAAACCTACAGACAAACTGGAAGTAAATAAAGGCATGTTTGAGTCAAAAATTGCACACACAGAGATAATTTAGCTCCATGTCAGGAGCATAAAAGGTGCAGATCTGGAAATGTCTTTGAACGGCAACAGCTGGTTTCTCCTCCGACCTTAGAAACAGGATTTTTTGCATCCTTATTTTTGAGTGTTTGAGACAGAGGAAATATCAGAGGAAAAGCATTGTAAATCGCCCTGAGTCTCCGGAGAAGGGCGGCATATAAATCAAATTAAAAAAAAAAAAAAGCGACCAGCATTTCGATCGCTGCAAGTTTATTTTTTTTAATAGTATTCATTGAATTTTCCAACATTTAAAACACAAAACACATATTTACACTTATAACAGCTTTTCCATATCGGCATCCGTATCTTTCGTAACGATCATATTTACAAAAATTTCTATTTATATACAATCACTATCCTCTGTTATATCCTTATTTAAGTTATAATAATATCTACTCACAAATCAATATCATATATCTCTTATACATTTTTACATTCTATATATTTATACTTTTTATAATTTATACCAGTAGTGAGTTCCTCCCGGTTCCGCCCGGTTCTGCCGAACCGGTAGTGGTGAAGATATGCTCCATGACTGGAGATTTTCAAGAGAGATTGGACAACCAGAATGGCATACAGTCTCCTGCTTGAGTAGAGAGTTGATCTAGAACAGTGATGGCTAACCTTTTGGTCCTTGGGTGCCGAATGCATGTGCGTGCGCTATTGCATGCACACACATGGCCACACCCATAATGCAATGCCCACATGCACCCCACCACTCTGTGCATGCGCATGTGACCCCCTCCTGCACTGCAGTGCCCCCCTGCGCATGCGTGCACGACACACACACACACATGTGCGCCCCGTTTTGGACCTAGCAGGCCTCCCTGAAGCCCCTGGAGGCTGGAAATGGCCTGTTTCCGGACTTCTGGTACTTCTGGGAGACCCGTTTTTTGCCCCCCACCCACCCCCCCGAGCCTCCGCACGAGCCCTGTACTTACCTGGCATCCAAAATAGGCCATGTGGAAACTCCTAGGAGGGTCAGGGACGTGTGGGCAGGGCCAGCCAAAAATGATCTGGCCGGCAGGAGGCGCGCACACATGCGTGGTGGAGCTGACCTAGGGCAATGGCTCACGTGCCCACAGAGCTGGCTCCATGTGCCACATGTGGCACGCATGTCATATGTTCGCCATCACAGGTCTAGAAGACCTCCAAGATCTTTTCCAATCCTGTTATTCTATTATTCAATCCAAGTTACTTCCAGATGAGCACCTGCTGGTTTCCCTTTATCATCAGCACGGGCAGTGGTGAAATCTAAAATTTGTTACTACTGGTTCTGTGGGCGTGGCTTGGTGGGGGGGGTAATGTGACTGGGTGGGTGTGGCCAATTTTTTTTTTTTACTTTTAAAATCATTTTTTCTACAACCTCTTCGGCGAAGAAGTTGTAAAAAAATGCTTTCAAGAGGCTCTGACAATCCCAGCTGAGTTCCTGATCGGCAGAGGCTTTTTTTTCTTTTAAATGCCTCTGACGATCCCAGCTGAGTTGCCTGATCGACAGAGGCATTTTTTCTTTTAAATGCCTCTGATGATCAGGCAACTCAGCTTGGATCGTCAGAGGTATTTAAAAGAAAAAAAACCTCTGATGATCGCGTGGCTCAGCTGGGCATGGGGGGCGGTTTCCGAACCACCCGCCCCCATCGCTACCGGATCAGGCGATCCGGTCCGAACCAGGAGCATTTCACCCCTGAGCACGGGGTGTAGGCAATGGCGCCAAAGTGAGCTTCATGGCTAGAAATACTTCAAAACGGTGGACTGATCACAAATAACACAGATACAATGCAGAGGTGTGCTTCACATACTGTAGCAACCGGTTCGCCCAGCACCGGAAATATGAGCGTGCGCATCCACGCATGCATGCAACATCACAAAACACGGCAATTCTCTTGCGTGTGCCGTCTGCACATGCGTGCGACGTCAAACAACACGGCAATTTGCTTGTGCGCGCCATCCACACATGCGTGCGGCATCCAGAACACAGTGATATAGGATGGGATTGCATCCGGGTGGGTGGACAGGCCCATCCGCAGGTCGCCACTACTGGTTCGCACAAACCAGTCCGAACTAGCTGAATACCACCTCTGATGCAATGAAAGGAAAAGAAATAACTTCCACCTATAAAATGATTATATCTATAAGAAAGATGAGGTAGAAATCATTTTTGTGACTACCAGTTTGTGTGAACTGGTCCGAACTGGCTGAATACCACCTCTGATGCAATGTAAGGAAAAGAAATAACATCCACCTATAAAATGATTGTATCTATGAGAATGATGAGGTAAAAATCATTTTTGTGACTACCTATTCGCGCAAACCAGTCCGAACCGGCTGAATACCACCTCTGATGCAATGTAAGGAAAAGAAATAACCTCCACCTATAAAATGATTATATCTATGAGAATGATGAGGTAGAAATCACGTTTGCGACTTCCTGTTGGCTTTTGGGATAGGTATTCATATTCTATTCAGTCATATAATTCGCAACTTTCAGTCTATCGGGTAGTCTTCTTGATGTAGTGTCTACCATTAGAAAACACAATAAACCAAGATCCTGTAGCTTTGGAGAGACAGGTCTATTTCCGAGCTTTTATATCTTTCTACCTCCCTCCCACTACTCAGGGTACTGATAAAAACAAAAACAAAAACTTTACAAGGCAAAGTGTTCCTCTCCGACGGCGTAAGTGAATAAACTGGATTTGCTTTATATGATTTGGGTCCATTCCAAGCGATTAAGCTCTGTAGCTACTCAGGATGAGTAATACTCCAAATTGCCATTATCCCATATGGCAAAGACAGTTCCTCATAAAATAGATGAGAAGGGGAGGGGGAAATCAATATGATTACATGGAAGTAGGAAGATGTTGTTTTCTTTGATTGAAGATGAAGATGCCGGCTTTATTTCAGACAGCCGGTTTGTTAAGGCTTGTTATTAAATCAGATGCGTTTGCTTAGTTTTATTCTACCACTGTCCAGCAACCAGGAGATACTGGATAAAAATCTGATGAAGCAAAGCGGAACCAAGCCGGGCCATGTTTAAATCTAATTTCTCTCGATTTGCCTCCAAAGGGGGAAAACAAAAAAAAATAATCATTTTTTCTTCCCCATTCTCACTGCATTTTAGAATCTACTTGGAATTTCTTCCTGGCTTGCCTGCTTGCTTCATTTATTATTTCAGGGTGACTGTTGCAAGCAGCTCTTGCCATACGACCCCAAGGGAGCCCAACATTTCTGTTGCAAAGCGAGACAGTTGTTAAGGGAGTATTGCCCCATTTTGCAATCTTTCTCACGACGTGCTGTGGTCTGCCAGCAGCCTGTGGAGCTGGCAATGGAGTTGGACAGTGAGGAGGCTGGGGAGGAATATGGGTCTGTCCTGGAGTCAGGGGAAGGCCCGGACAAGGGCTCTGCGTCGGAGGCAGAGATGGGGCCAGGGCCATCTGGAAGCGATGCGCAGACTCCGGAGCCTCTGTAGGCGGACAGCAGAGAGGTAGAGGAACAGGAGGAGCCTGTTCCTAGTGCAGGCATGCAAAAAGCTGCCAGAAGGCAAGAGGAGGTAAAGCAAAAAGGACGACTCGGGAGTAAGGCCAGGAGATGATTGGCCCCTCCCAGAAGGCTTAAAAGAGCAGCAACGGCTCTTGGGATCTTTGTAGGAAAGCAACGTTGCTACATTTGTTTCTTGTCATTTGTTCCTGCTCTTGCTTCTGAACTTTTGCCAAGAAAAGCCTTTGGCAGGGTGCCAAAGTAGACAAAGGTTGGTGATAAGGCCGAAGGACTGTTTACGAACAATTTGTTTTGGACTTAATTTGGACTAAGCTGAGAATGAAGTCATTCTCAGCTGTTCTAATAAAATATATTTGTTTAGGACTGATTGTGTCTGGCAATAACTACTTGGGCCTAGGTCACAACACCACGCTTGTTAAGGGGATCACTTGCAGCCGTTCAGTTAGGGATGCGGTTGTTAAGCGAATCTGGCTTCTCCCATGGGCTTTGCTTGTCAGAAGACCGGTGACAAAGGGTGATCCCGTGATCCCGGGACAGCGCAACCGTCATTGGTACATGCCAGTTTCCCAGCGTGTTGAATTTTGGACACGTGACTGTGGGGATGCTGCAATGGTTAAAAGTGTAAAAACCGGTCCTAAATCACATTTTTCAGTGCTGTTGTAACTTTGAACGGTGACTAAATGAATGGTTGTTAAGTCGAGGACTAGCTGCAGATAGATTACATTCCATAACCTTCAGTGAAGAGATCTTCATCCTGCAAGATTTTGATTTGGGATGATGACGATGATCAGGAGGAGGAGGAAGACGAGCATTGTGAGTCCTTGGTGCTCTCTGAGCTGGCTGTTTCCATGCAGACGTTTCATTATCCAACTAAGTAACATCATCAGTGATAGAAGGTAGTGAGATTTGAAGGAGGAGGAGGAGGAGGAGGAGGAGGAGGAGGAGGAGGAAGAGGAGGGGAGGGAGAGGGGGAGGAGGAGGAGCACTGTGAGTCCTTGGTACTCTCTGAGCTGTCTGTTTCCATGCAGATGTTTCATTATCCATCTAGGTAACATCATCATGATAGAAGGGAGTGAGATTTGAAGGAGGAGGAGGAGGAGAAAGAAGTGGAGGAGGAGGACTATGGGATCCTTGGTGCTCTGTGAGCTTGGTTGTTTTCTTGAAGACGTTTCATTACCCAACTAGGTAAACATCATCAGTGATAGAAGGAAGTGGGGTTTGCAGAAAGTAGTAGTAGAGGAGGAGGAGGAGGAGCAGGAGGAAGGAGGAGGAGGAGGAAGAGCAGGAGGAAGAGCACTGTGAGACCTTGGTGCTCTCTGAGCTAGTTGTTTTCATGCAGACATTTCACTACCCAACGAGGTAACATCATCAGTGCTAGAAGAGAGTGGGGTTTGCAGAAAGGAGGAGGAGGAAAAGGAAGAGGAGGAGGAGGAGGAGGCGGAGGAGGAGGAGGAGGAAGAAGAGGAGGAGGAGGAGGAGGAGGAGGAGGGGGAGGAGGATGTTTTGCAATTATTCCATTTAGGACAAACTTCCTTCATTTGACAGTACAAAGGAGAAAGTAAAGTAGCTCATCTTTGCAATCTCAATTTTTAGAAGTCGTCGAAATTAGACTCCTGAGGGCGGATTGTTTATTCACACACAGAAAGAAAGAAAGATGAGATCGTCAAAGCATGTCATAACTGATGGGAAATGAGAATCCTCCCAGCCTTGTAATATCACCCTTTTAGCAAATCGAAAAGCATTCAATATCCATTTGCATTGTCCAGCCGTTAATTTCCAACCCAGTTAGTATATATTTCTAAACGCTTTGTTCTCTGTAAAAATAATAATAAAAAACCATCTCGTAAAAAAAATAATGAATATTTGAAAAACATTAACATGTGATTAAAAAAAAAGAGAGAGATGTTGCCTGAAAGGGAACTTCTCCAATACAAAACAGGAGCGGAGAAAACAATATTTGGAATTTGAGTATTATTTCTCCAAAAATTAGCTATGAAATTAGAATGGAGTTAGAGCTGGAAGGGACCTTGGAGATCTTCTAGTCCAACCCCCTGCTCAAGTAGGTGAACCAATACCATTTCAGACAGGTGACTGTCCAGTCTCTTCTTGAAAACCTCCAGTGATGAAGTGTCCACATAGGAAGAACGGTTGCAGGAAATGGGTATGGTCAGTCTAGAGCAGAGGTCTTCAAACTTGGCCTTGGCTTTAAGACTTGTGGACTTCAACTCCCAGAATTCTCCAGCCAGCATAGTTGAAGTCCACAAGTCTTAAAAGCCAAGGCCAAGTTTGAAGACCTCTGCTCTAGAGAAAAGAAGGACTAAGGGGGACATGATAGCAGCATTCCAGTATTTGAGGGGCTGCCACAAAGAAGAGGAGATCAACTTATTTTCCAAAGCCCCAGAAGGCAGGACAAGAAACAATGGATGGAAACTAACCAAGGAGAGAAGCAACCTGGAATTAAGCAGAAACTTCCTAACAGTGAGGACAATTAACCAGTGGAACAGAAGTTGCCTTCAGAAGTTGTGGGTGCTCCATCAGAAGAAAGTGGACAGCCACTTGTCTGAAATTGTATAGGGTCTCCTGCTTGAGGAGTGGGGGTTGGACTAGAAGACCTCCAAGGTCCCTTCCAACTCTGTAATTCTGTTCAACTGTGAAACGACACGAAGACACTGGTCTTCCTGATAGATTGACATAGAATTAATTTTGTGTGCACTCATTTATAGCAAATCATACAATGTCTACTGCTCCTAGAGGATAGGATAGGATAGGATAGGATAGGATAGGATAGGATAGGATAGGATAGGATAGGATAGGGATGGGATGGGATGGGATGGGTTGGGTTGGGTTGGGTTGGGTTGGGTTGGGGGAGGGCAGGAGATGGCAGGGGAGGGGAGAGAGGGAGGAGAAGGGGCAGGAGGAGGAGCAGGGAGGAGAGGGAGGGAAGAGGAGAGGAGGGGACAGGAGGGCAGGGGAAGGGGAGAGGGAGAGGAGAGGAGGGAGGGGAGGAGAGGAGAGGGAGTGGGAAGGAGTGGGAGAGAGTGGGAGAGGGAGACGAGAGATGGAAGAGGAGAGGAGGATAGGAGGGGAGAGGGGAGGAGGGAGGGAGAGGGAGAGGAGGGGAGGAGAAGGAGTGGGAAGGAATGGGAGGGAGTGAGAGAGGAAGAAGGAACAGGAGGGCAGGGGAAGGGAGGAGAGGGGAGGGAGAGGGAGAGGAGAGGAGGGGAGGAGAGGAGAGGGAGTGGGAAGGTGTGGGAGGGAGAGGGAGAGGGAGAGGAGAAATGGAAGGTCCCTTCCAGTCTAGTCTGATTGATTTTATTCAATAGCATCCAGTGTTCCAGCCCTTTTCTATTCTAGTGCTGGCAAATAAATAGAATCAATGAACAGGACAAGCATTGTATGAAACTTTTCCCAATGACAATCCCCCATGTGAAAAGGACAGAATCCATAATCAACAAGCCCACCATAATTTTTGTGGCACGCCCTTTCCCACTTTATGCCTTCTCCCCGGACAACCTTCTTCCTGTGACGGTGCATTTTGATTCACAATAAAAATATTTTTGCTCGGGTGAGAAGAAGGCTCTGTAAAGCTTGCTTTTTTAAAATATATATTTTTAATCCGAGAGTGATTATATTCCAATTGCCACGGTCAATATGCGGCCTTACATCCTTCCTTTGTCGATACGGCCCCATTATCAATGCCTGTCTGAGTTTTAAAGGCTGACATTTGAAAGTCTGTGATCCGTGCTGAGTTAATTTAACGGATACGCAGACGGGGATGTTGTGAGCAGGCTGATGGAGCACACGGTAGCAACTGCTCCGTGGACAGTGAGTTGTGCGCAGTGGTCCACAAACTCATTATGTGGGATCAGGTGTGCTCAGGAGTAGGGAACCGTTAGTCAGCTTAACAGACTCCGCCACATTTGCATAGCGTTCAAAAAAAAAATAGAGAAACTCTCCTTTATTTCAGAAAATCTGTTAAAGGCATATTCTATCAAAACGGAAGCCAGCTTCTCTAATGCAGAAAATCCCCATCTGCTTAAGCTCAACCTTGACAATTGGGCACGAAGGGAGCCTACATTCGGGTCACTCGTCTCAAACTGGAAGCAGATTTGATTTAAAATCAAGAGGATTTTTTTTTTGAACAGGTATAGGTCTTCTACAAGACACAGTAATGTTAGGGGAGGCAGAGGCAGCCACAGAGAGGTCAAAAAAGTCAAGGCAGCAACTACAGCCATGGTGCTATATGCATGATATGGACAGGACAGGACAGGACAGGACAGGACAGGACAGAAAATATGGAATGGAATGGAATGGAGTGGAGTGGAGTGGAGTGGAGTGGAGAGGAACGGAACGGAACGGAACGGAACGGAACGGAACGGAACGGAACAGAACAGAACAGAATAGAAAAATATGGAAGGGAAGGGAATAAGGAATGGAGTGGAGTGGAGAGGAGAGGAGAGGAGAGGAGTGGAGTGGAGTGGAGTGGAGAGGAGAGGAGAGGAGAGGACAGGACAGGACAGGACAGGACAGGACAGGAACTGAACGGAACAGAATAGAATAGAAAAATATGGAAGGGAAGGGAATAAGGAATAGAATGGAATGGAATGGAATGAAGGAGATGGAGAGGAGAGGAGAGGAGAGGAGAGAAGAGAAGAGAAGAGAAGAGAAGAGAAGAGAAGAGAAGAGAAGAGAAGAGAAGAGAAGAGAAGAGAAGAGAAGAGAAGTTCAGGGTAAAATAAAATAAATAAGGAGCACATTATCTCTCTTCCCCACAACGTGGAAAGCTCCATCCCTTTACGTTATAAAGTCCTTTTGCGGAGTGAAAGCCAAGCCTGTTTTGCGCAGTAGTGCACCCCGACGTAGACTTAAACACAACTTTCAGAAACCTCCTTAAAAACGGCTCTAGAAATATATCTATATATATTGAAAAAGTGCTTTCTTTTTAGACGCTCAGCTGCTTATGGCATCTACTGTTCTTTTTTAAAGGATCTGTCAGGGTGATTTTTAAAGCCAACCAGTGGCTGTATATCTGTGGGAAACTTTAAGGAAACTGCCAGTATTAGATAAATGGATGCTATTAAAGGTTTAAGTTATGGCAGTCAGAGAGCGGGTGCCTTTTTCTGGTTTATGTCCTTTCTTTCTTTCTGCCTGCAACACCGTCCTGTGTTTCATTCGACTCCTTTTATCAAACCCCTGAATGCAGCAATCAAGGCTGTCTAAAGTTTGTTTCCTTTATCAGAGGGCTCCGGGGACTCGCCTTTATATACCGTCTCATCAATTGAGGAAATGTCAATGCAGAAGTTCTGGGTTTTACGGCCTTATCAAAAGGACGATAAAAGAAAAGGAATCCTTCTCTTGGTAGTTCATTGATGGCCTGCAATATAATGTGGCTTTCCAAGGACTACTAGACTCAGCAAATAAACCCTGTCTTGGTCAATGTTATTCGACATCCGGATAAAAGCACGGAGAAACAACAGGCCATCAAGCGCTTCTCTTTGGCCAAGATTTAGAGACGGGCAGTGGTGAAATCCAAATTTTTCTACTACTGGTTCTGTGGGCATGGCTTAGTGGGCATGGTATGGTTTGGTGGGCGTGGCAGGGGAAGGATACTGCAAAATCCCCATTTCTTCCCCACTCCAGGGCCAGCCAGAGGTGGTATTTGCCTGGTTCTCTGAACTACTCAAAATTTCCACTACCAGTTCTCCGAACTGCTCAAAATTTCCGCTTACCGTTCTCCAGAACCTGTCAGAACCTGCTGGATTTCATCCCTGGAGCCGGGCTACATGTTACACTCATTCGTTTACTGCAATTGGGTTTTTTTTAATTATTATTAATAATTTTTATTAAACAGTTTTTAAAAAACAAGCAAACAAAAAACAAACAAACAAAAACAGATATTTACATCTTCTTTTCAACATCTTCACTTCAGTAATCCATATTTATACATTTTCTCTTTCTCATCTTAATATATCTTTTATACATATATTTCTAGTATATCATTTATATATACCCTTATAATATATTCTCTTAATCTAAATATTTTATTTACATTTAACATAAACAGGTACCTAATTTCATTTCCACAATTTATATCTTCCCATTTGTTTCCATATTCCTCCACTTAATTTAACCATTGTTTAGTTTTCTTTTGTTTCCCCCCCCCTTTTTTTTCCCCACTTTCTCCTCCAACCATTTATACCAATTTATACTGTTTATATCGTTTACTGCAATTGTTAAATGACTGTTCTGGGGGAGGGGTAGCAACATTTAACAGTCCCTTAAAGATTCTGAATTCATCCTGTTTCATGCTGTGTTTACTTCTCCTTCAGTTTCTTGCAATGTTGGGCTGAATTTTATTTATTTATAAAATTTATTGGCTGGGCTACATGTTACACTCACTCCTTCGCTGCAATTATTAAATGCCTGTTCCGTGCGGGGTAGCGCTGTATGTGAAAGTTTAGGAATAATCAGGATTCCTAAGCTTTCACATTGTTGTGGCCCATCAGCTGCCTGTGCAGATTGTAGATGATTCCGACAGCGAGGAGGCTGGTGTGGTGCTGCGCCAGCAGCCTGTGCAGCTGGCGCTCGAGTCGGACAGTGAGGAGGCTGGTGAAGATGTGGTGCCAGAGGCAGGGATTCAGCCAGGACCTTCAGAACCTCCAGAAGCTCCTTTAAGTGAAGAGAATGAGGAGGAGGAGCCTCTTCTCAATGCACGGGCGCGCAGAGCTGCCAAAAGGCAGGAGTGGCTCCTGAGGAGGAGGTCTCCTCGAGAGTAAGGCTTGGGGCTAATTGGCTACTCCCTTAACCTATTTAAGAAGGAACACCGCTTGCAACAAGCTGTAGAGAACAACTTTAGTTCACTCTCTTTCGTGTCTGCAAAATGGCTTCTGGGCTTTCTGCCAATTCTAGTAAGACTGTGATTACCTTATCGTAGAATTCTGGTAGGCTGTTAAGACAGTTCATTAATGGCCTTTGAATGATAAAGACTAAGTTATTTTGAGTACATAAGCTTTGTATAGAGTTTGTGTGTGCTGCGTTCTTTGGGGTCCGTAGTTGGGGCAGAACACACACAGAGTGTGATTCCCCATGGAACAGGCATTTAATAATTGCACTTGTAGCAAAGTAGTGAGTGTAACATGTAGGCTGGCTACAAAACAAAAGAGGAACATCACCAACACAACACCTTCTACCCAGCTGTTCCCATCCCTAGATATAAAGAATTTGAATTCATCCTGCTTCATGCTGTGATTACCTCTCCTTCAGTTTCTTGCAATGTTGGGCTGAATTTTATTTATTTATAAACATTTATTGGCCAGGCTACATGTTACACTCACTCATTTACTGCAATTGTTAAATATCTGTTCTGGGGAGGGGAGGTAGTGCTTGTTCTGTCCCCGTCTCACACACGCACCCCCACAGACAGGCAACAGTTAAAGAACTCAGCCGACAACAGTTTATCCGGTATCAGAATTGGCAGCAACCCATTGGCTGGCTGCCAGGTATTCTTTACTCACGAGGGGGGAGTTTCTCCCTTCGTCCAGGAACAAAGCCAATACATAATAATCAATAAAGTCCAGTAAATACAAAGAAGGTTGTCCGACATCCGTTTTTTGCTTGTCACAGAGCTGAACCGGCCACCACACCCTCTTTTATACCCTGTGGGGTGTGGTCCAATGACTCAGCCTAATCCCTGGCATGCTTCTTCTTCTGCTGCGTGCGCTTATCTCTGCGACGCTGCCGAGGATCCAGCCAATTACTGTCCACCTGTGGCTGCATGGACGTGCTTGGCCCCGGGCCTATCTCTTGACCTTCGGTGGACACCGAAGGCATTGCCAGAGAGGAGGGTCCTGGAGAGGGAGGCCTTGCCAGCTCCTCTCCTTCACTCTTGGAGTCCTCTCCTGCCAATGACACAGGCTCAGGTAACGGAGCCACAACAGTGCTCTGTGAGAAAGCTTAGGAGTCCTGATTAAGTGAACAAAAGAGCAACGTGACCAACACAACAGCTTGGTACTCCAGCTGTTCCCCAGCTGTTCCCTGTTGGTCTCATTCCTAAATAAAAAGATTCTGGGTCATCCTGTTTCATGCTGTGCTTACCTCTCCTTCAGTTTCCGGAAAGGCCTCTGACAGCGAAATGGAGGCCGGTGGGGTGCCACGCACATCAATCTAGAGCCCGTTTCTTGGCTGCAGAGGCCTTTCCTGAAGGCCTCTGATGGCAAAACTGAGGCTAGGGTTGATGCGCCTGCACGAGTGGCGGCAAGCAACCACAGAAGAAATGGGCCTGCAAGGTAGGTGTTGGGGTGTGCGTGCTCACATTTGTGAACTGGTAGCGAAGGTAAGTGAATACCACCCCTGAAGCTCTTCCATTGGTCTCTTGTTCTCACTGTCAGAAAATTTCTCCTCATTTCTAGGTTGAATCTCTCCTTGTTCAGTTTCCATCCATTATTCCTTGTCTAGCCTTCGGGTGTTTTGGAAAATAGCTTGACCCAGTGGTGAGATTCAAATAATTTAACAACCGGTTCTCTGCCCTAATGACCAGCTGGGTAGGTGTGGCTCAGTGGTCATGTGACTGTGTGGGCGTGGCCAACTCAATATCATTCACGTCGATGGGCGCTTCGCCTTAGCTGTTACAATGTAATAAGGGTTAACCATAGAGGCAGTTTCTGTAAGCAGGGCAATAAAGATTAGGCTAGAAACAACACCAGAATGTTTCCTTCCTGCCTTCCTTACAGGATTAGCCCTGTAAAGTGGAAAAAAAACCAAAATAAGATTTCTTTTAACAACCGGTTCTCCCGAATAGGTGCGAACCGGCTGAATTCCACCACTGGCTTGACCCCTTCCTCTCCGTGGCAATCCCACAAATATTGAAATTGCTGGACAACTCCCAGCTACAGCTCTAACCAGGGGTGACCAATCTTGGTGACTTTAAGACATGTGGACCTCAACTCCCAGAATTCCCCAGCCAGCCTGACTGGGGAATTCTGGGAGTTGAAGTCCACAAATCTTAAAGTTGCCAAAGTTGGGCATCCCCTAGAAATGTTGAAAGATATTTAGGAAAAAAAAATATGCATTCCGTCTAAAACCAGAAATTAAACCAGCTAGGAGTCAACGAGAAAGAAGAAGGAAGGGGAAAATAGTCTGGGGAAAATTCCACAGTGGTCTTAAAGATTAAAAGAAGTTCCAGAAAGTATGTGGCAAAATGAGGCTGAAACTCATCACATTTCAAAATAACAAGCCAGATCTTTGGATGTAATATTTTAAGCTATGAAAAATATTGCTTTTTTTTCATTTTGACACAACCGCTGCAATATTTACATATTGCACAGATCCGTTGCTTGCATTTATGTCAAGTTTTCTCAACTGACAATAAAGGAATGGTAACCAGCGGGGTTAAATTCAAGGTCAATTGTGAATGTGTTTCTAACAGCGATGAATATAACATGACATAGAAATCCTTCACCATCATCTATATGTTTCTCTTGCAAAGACTGTTGGCTTGATTAAAATAATGTATGAAGGAAAGCTTGGGTAACTGCAGACAAATATCAAGGCTGAATTGAAAGCTTCCTCAGACAGTTTGCACAAGAAAGATTTGAGAATATTTTGAAACAACATTTGGGTATCAGCTTGATATTGTTAAAAAAAAGTTGTTAACTCTTCAGGTTATGGATCCTGATTTTTCTCAAAACGCACGATGAAACAAGTTCATTTTCCTTATTTCCAGCAAACAGTTTTGATTTCACACCGTGCTTAAGATGTTATCTATTTTCTCCTTGAAAAGGTAAGTCAGAAAGTATTAGAATCTGTTTATTAAAGGCATTATATTTTGTTTTGTTTTTTTAAAAAAACAGTTGTTAACTCTTCAGGTTATGGATCCTGGTGTCAAGGCCTGGAAGCCATCTTTTGCATTGGGCCTTCAGGCCTGCCACATTTCCTACTGTGGGAAATTGGGAGGGGGGATTGTATGGAGCAGTGGTGATACATAGTAGTCAAAATAACATTCTTTTCTCAGAGAGTCAAGGACATTTTGCCATGCACCTGGAGGGCTGGAACTGGGAGGCCTTTCCAGTTGGGATGGTGCTGTGATTGGAACATGGGATGGACTTGTGGGTGCTGGGCAGAGACTTGGACTTTCTGTTGGGTGGGGAAAACCTGGAAGCTCTCAGATTCAGGTTTTTCCTGATGTGCCAATATGACATCTCTAATAAAGTGGAATTTTGAGGAATTTCTAGCCTCGGAGTCTTCTTTCGTTGGGGGTGTTACTTAGAATCCTGACACCTGGTTTTCTCAAAATGCACTAGACAAGTCTATTTTCCCTATTTCCATCCAACACTTTTGATCTTAATAGAATAGAATAGAATAGAATAGAATAGAATAGAATAGAATAGAATAGAATAACAAAGTTGGAAGGGACCTTGAAGATCTTCTAGTCCAACCCCCTGCTTAGGCAAGAAACCCTACACCACTTCAGACAAATGGTTATCCAACATCTTCTTAAAAACTTCCAGTGTTGGAGCATTCACAATTTCTGGAGGCAAGTTGTTCCACTGATTAATTGTTCTCACTGTCAGGAAATTTCTCCTTAGTTCTAGGTTGCTTCTCTCCTTGATTGGTTTCCACCCGTTGCTTCTTGTTCTTCCCTCAGGTTCTTTGGAGAAGAGCTTGACTCCCTCTTCTTTGTGGCAGCCCCTGAGATATTGGAAGACTGCTATCATGTCTCCCCTAGTCCTTCTTTTCATTAAACCCAGTTCCTGCAACTGTTCTTCATATTTTATCTTACACTGCACTTAAGATGTTATCTATTTTCTCCTTGAAAAGGTAAGACAGAAAGTATTAGAATCTGTTTATTAAAGGCATTTTTTTTTCCAATCAGCCAAGATTACATTTGTATGATGTTCTTCAAACTTGATAGTCAGGGTAGTTATATGCAGTTCACATGTTTCCCACTGGAACACATGAACATGTACCCCAAAATGCTTATCTTTAAACAAGAGCTTTCATCAGATGCTCCGAGCCCCAGATCTGAGATCTCTACCTTGTACAGGTAGTCCTCAACTTACAACTGAGCCCAAAATTGATGTTGCTAAGTGAGAGTTATTAAGTGCATTTTGCCCCATTTTATGACTTTTCTTTTCACGTTTGTTAAGTGAGTCTCTGCCATTGTCAAATTAAGTCGTTAAGTGAATCTGGCTTTCCCCGTTTACTTGGCTTGTCAGAAGGTCGTAAAAGGGGGTTATGTGACCCCGGGGGTTACTGCAATCATCATAAATGTGAGTCAGTTGTCAAGCACCCAAATGTAAATCCCGTGACTAATGGGGATGCTGCAACGGTCATAAGTGTGGAAAAAATGGCCATAAGTCACTTTTTTTCAGTGCAGTTGTAACTTCAAATGGTCACTAACTGAACTGTTGTAAGTTGAGGACTGTTGTGGCCCACCAGCGGCCTGCGCGGATCGTTGCTGATCCCAACGACGAGGAGGCTGGTGTGGTGTTGCGCCAGCAGCCTGTGCAGCCGAAGCTCGAGTTAGACAGCGAGGAGGTTGAAGAAGATGTGGTGCCAGAGGCAGGGATTCAACCAGGGCCTTCAGAACCTCCAGAAGCTCCTTTAAGTGAAGAGGACAAAGTGGAGGAGCCTCTTCTCAATGCTCGAGCATGCAGAGCTGCCAAAAGGCAGAAGTGGTTACTCAGGAGGAGGTCTCCTCAAGAGTAAGGCTTGGGGCCAATTGGCCACTTCCTTAGCCTATTTAAGTTTGCACACAGCTTGTAAAAAGCTGCAGGAAACAACGTGTGTTCGTCTGTTCGTTTGCTGATCATTGAATTTGAATTTTCTCTGCAAACCTGGCTTCTGGGCTTTCTGCCAACTCTAGTAAGACTCTATCTTATCTGTGGAATTTCTGGCAGGTTGTTGAGAACATTTTATTAACAGCCTGCATTTGCAAAAAGACTGTGTTTTGAAGTAAACTGAGTTTTGTTCGAAGTTTGTGTATGCTGCATTCTTTGGGATCCGTAGCTGGGGCAGAACAAGGACTGCCTGTACTTAAGCAGGCTAGCCGAGCCCAAATCCTGCAATCGTTCTTCTAATGTTTTAGTCTCCAGACCTAATTCTTACTAATATCCCACCCCAAACAAATGATTGTCTAATCTTTTCTTGAAAACCTCCAGTAATGGAGCACCCACAACTCCAGGAGACAAGTTGTTATATTGATTACTGTCAGGAAATTCCTCCTTATTTCTAGGTTGGGACCCCCTCAGAGGAGCTTCCACCCATTGCTTGTTGCCCTGTCCTTAGATGCTTTGAAGAATAACCCAACAAACCAACAGCCCTTCATGTTGTTGTGGCCCATCAGTGGCCTGTGCAGTTAGTAGCTGATTCCGACAGTGAGGAGGTTGGTGTGGTGCTGCACCAGCAGCCTGTGCAGTTGGCGCTCAAGTCAGACAATGAGGAGGCTGGAGAAGATGTGGTGCCAGAGGCGGGGATTCAGCCAGGGCCTTCAGAACCTCCAGAAGCTCCCATAAGTGAAGAGGAAGAAGAGGAGGAGCCACTTCTCGATGCACAAGCATGCAGAGCTGTTAAAAGGCAGGAGTGGCTCCTCAGGAGGAGGTCTCCTCGAGAGTAAGGCTTGGGGCTAATTGGCCATTCCCTTAGCCTATTTAAGGAAGAACGCCAACTGAAGCAATTTACAGGGAACAACTTCGTTCACATACCTTTGTGTCTTGTCTTGCTTATCTTATCTTATCAGCTTCCTGCAAATTGCTTCTGAGCATTCTGCCAACCACAGTAAGATTACGGTGATCTGAAATACTGTGCCTCAGAACTGAGTTATTATTCTTTGGATTCTTTTAATGGCTGTTAATGAAGTTAAATTAATAGCCCTTGTTCAGAAAAGACTGATTTAAACTGTACTTGTGTTCGAACAACTACTAAGAAAGCTCATTAGTAGTCCTTAATTAGTAAACTAAGGTTTGTACGGACTTAGTGTGTGCTGCGTTCTTTGGGGTCTGTAGCTGGGGCAGAACACATGTACTGGGAGATGGCTATCACGTCTCCCCTAAACCTCCTCTTGTATGTTGCGTACCCCATCAGTTAAAGAATTCCAACGGGCAGGGTCCAAGAAGAGAACCTTCTGTGACATTGTCCCAACCCTTTGGAACACTCTCCCCATGGAGATGAGGCAAGCCCCCGTCCTCCTGGCCTTCGAAAAGGAGCTAAAACATGGGAAGCAGCAGTGGGATTCAATTTTTTTTACTACTGATTCTGTGGGTGTAGCTTGGTGGGCGTGGCAGGGGAAGGATACTGCAAAATCCCCATTCCCTCCCCACCCCACTAACCTGCTTTCCAGCTCCATCCTCCTGTGCAGGGCAACAAAGACCATGCTGATCAGCTGGGCCGCAGTGAATAGATCAATTGGATGCCCAAGCCTTAAAGGCTAGGCCTTCCTGCAGCCCCCTGGGAGCAAAAATGAGCTGTTGGGGGGGGGGCATACCACACCCCCAAGCCCTGTTTTGGGCCTAGTGGGCCTCCCTGCACTTACCTGGGAGCCAAAACAAGGTGCATGATGACTCCTGGAAGGGGCAGGAGGGCGGGGCCAGCCAGAGGTGGTATTTGCCAGTTCTCCGAACTACTCAAAATATCTACTACCGGTTCGCCAGAACTGGTCTGAACCAGCTGAATACCATCTCTGATGGGAAGCCCAGAGAAGTACAGAACTGTGAGGCTGATTAGTCTTTTGAAGGTCCTCCCCTTCTCTTTAACTACCTTTAATAACATTGAATCACTCCTGCCTTTTCCTATTTTTTAAGCTTTTATGTTGTATGTTGTACTTTATATTTTCACACAACTGTCTTCCAACTACTTGAGCAACTGTCACAGAGAAGGGGGGGGGGGTCAACCTATTCTCCAAAGCACCTGAGAAGCAATGGGTGGAAGAGGGTTAAAGAGAGATCCAACTTAGAAGGAAGGAGAACTTGTCTGACAGTGCAAAAAATTAATCCACGGAATAGTTTGCCTTCCGGAATTTTGGATGCTCCATCACTGGAGGTTTTCAAGAAGAGGCTGGAGAACCATTTGACAGGGATAATATAAGGTCTTCTGTCCTAGGAAGGGAGTCGGAATAGAACACCTCCGAGGCAGTGGTGAAATCCAATTTTTTTTTACTACCAGTTCCGTGGGCATGGCTTGGTGGGCGGGGTGTGGCTTGGTGGGTGTGGCAGAGGAAAGATACTGCAAAATCTCCATTTCCACCCCACTCCAGGGGAAGAATACTGCAAAATCTCCATTCCCACCCTACTCTAGGGCCAGCCAAAGGTGGTATTCTCTCTTTGGTCAGTTTCCATCCATTATTCCTTGTCTGGCCTTCAGTTGGAAGGCCACCTGAAGCTGGAAAACAGCTTGACCCCCTCCTCTCTGTGGCAGCCCCTTAAATATTGGAAGATGCTATCATGTCTCCCCTGGTCCTTCTCTTCACTAGACCAGCCATACCCAGTTCCTGCAACCGTTCACCGTATGTTTTAGCCTCCAGTCCCCGAATCCTCCTGGTTGCTCTTCTCTGCACTTTTTCTAGAATCTCCACATCTTTTTTATAGTGTGGTGATCAGAACTGGATGCAGTATTCAATCAAAGGTCCACCTGATGAATATCGGTTAAAAAAAAACCATCTCAGAGGGGAATGGAATGAATGAAAGAAGCAGTTTATTCTGATCTTACACACATGGGACAACATACAGAGCCAACCACAAAAGACATACAAATCCTCTGACACCATGCCTTCTCCCCAAAAACTTCTATTGAATGTACAACATCATTAACAAATTGGCTATTGAGATACAACAGATCTTCAGACATGAATAAGCTCCTTACTTGTGGTTTTTTTTTTTAAAGTTTTTTCTTTCAATCTCTACTTAGACAAATATTATTTTACATGTTTAATACAGGACGGTATCCTTAACAAATTTCAAGATATTCACATGAAGGACCAAGTACTTTATAAAACAGCAATATTATTTCCCACCCGCCCCCTCTTATTTCTTAAAGGCATGAGTATATTTGTTTTAAGTCCCATTGAGTTCTCAGTGGGTCAACAACTGGTACATGGCGAGACAAATCAGGGGTGGTCTTCCCTTCCCTTCGCTACCGTTTCGTAAACCACTCGCACGCGTCACTTCCGCACATGCACAGGGCCTTCTGCTCATGCACAGGGCCTTCCGTGCATGCACAGGGCCTTCGGCGCATGTGTAGAGCATCAAAAACATGGATAAATAGGATGTGATTACATCCAGGCGGGTGGGTGGAGCCACCCTCAGCCGCCGCTACCAGTTTGCCCGAACCAGATAGAACTGGCTAAATACCACCACTGAGACAAATGCTTATTTGTGTGTGTGTGTGTTTTTTTTTTTAAGGATAAAATGAAAAAAAGAATAGAAACTTATTTACAAGTAGCCTAACATTAAAAGTAGTGTTCCTTCCCACGCTGACAGCTGTCAACACCCTTGCAGGGGGAAAAAAAATATAAAACACTACTTTCAAACTACCAAAAGAAGTCGGATATCCAATTATTACCCACTGGGAGGCAAAATGACAAATTATCACAACCCTATATTATTATTATTATTTTTTTAAAAAGGAAACGAAGAGATAACAAACAGTTCTGAAGTGATTTTTTTTTTAATTTTTTTGAGTCCAGAAGGAACTCATGGCTAAAACTATCAAGAGACAGTACAAGGAGATTTGGTACTAGGAGATGCTACCGTATTTTCCCAAAAATAAGACCCTGTCTTATATTTTTTTTAACCCTGAAATAAGCGCTTGGCCTTATTGCCGTGTCTCAAAAGCCCGATTGGGCTTATTATCAGGGGAGGTCTTATTTTGGGGAAAACAGGCTAGTTAAGTGTCAAGACAGACATTTCCAAACTGTCTAGCTGTGGAGACCTCCTGTGTGGACCTCTGCACGTTCTCAAGATGTCTGAAGAAAGCTCTTCGCTCTATTTCAGAGGTCTTCAAACTTGGCAGCTTTAAGACGTGTGGACTTCAATTCCAGAATTCTGGGAGTTGAAGTCCACACGTCTTAAAGCTGCCAAGTTTGAAGACCTCTGCTCTATTTCCATGGGTGGCCCTTCAAAGTTTTGGGCCATCTGAACATTGTTAGTCAAGGACTTTGAAGGTCCTCTTAAGACTTCTGCCTCACTGCACACCAGGGAATGTATGTGTCTGTCATTCAGAGACAGTTGCATAGCTGTTGCATTTATACACTTCTGCAAAGGTTAATGTTCTGGTGCTAAAATGGAGGGGGCGGTGTCTCCAAATTTGGAAATTTGAAGAATGGTGGACTTCATCTCCCAGAATTCCTCAACCAGCCATGAAGTCCACCGTTCTTAAAGTCTCCAAGTTTGGAGACCCCCCTCCCCCGTGCTTAAAAAAAAATCTTAACGGGAAATCAGATGAACCCATCTGCACTAAGGATGTGCATCTCCACACCATGTGTAGTTAAGATTTGGGAGAATCTGGGCGTCAACCCATCTGCAATCCACACTTACCTATCAACCCCTTCTCAGAGGCGTCAACATTTATGTGCAGTTGCAGACAAGTCTAAACCAAGCTTTAAATGTGGTCAAAACAGTTAGTAGTAGCCAGCATTCAAAGAGGTTTATTCTCCATAATTTATCTTATCAATGAGGAGTAAGGAACCCCAGAATGCCATTCAAAACTCGCTAGGTCACACCGATATTAATCTTAACGCAACCATTTCTTGAACTCCAATGAAAATAATCCCAATTTATGTGGAGTTCTTGATAGCGGTGTTCCATTATTTCTAGGGCTAAGGATGCCGATATTTAAAATCCATCTTTTCATTAAGAGTGGATTGGAGATTATTTCTGTAAAGGCTGCTTAGGAGTTCTACCGGCCCTGTCAATATTTTGATTTAAACTATTTAGCTCAGTTACTTTAACTATTCAGCTCAGATAATGAGGGAGGAAAGTCACAATGATAGTTAAGGGCCACATAAATTCCTGCCCTTGTTATTATGTCTGGAATAGACATTTAAAAATGGGTGCGGCTTTGATCACATGACTGTGGCTGTCCTCTTGACATTTAACCTCCTCCCCACCGGCCCACCCCACCCCAAGAAAAGGACCACCTTCTCAGCTACTCATGAATTAACCCTTTTTGTGTTTCCTCCGAAAGCTTATTTGAAGCTTTCTAAGTCATCTTTGTAGAATTTACGGGACTTAGACCCACATTCATCTTTACTCTAGTAGGACCACCCTGGAGTAAGCAGTCTGAGGATTTCAAGCCTGGACAGATGTTGGCCTACAAATCTTCTAAAATGGAACAAAAAATCGATTTGAACCCTTCATACACACAAGTTGCATTACAAGTTACCTTTACATAGAGCATTTTAATAAAAAGCATGTCTGAAAATGCCTTAGAATTTATACAAACACCATTATAGCAAACACATCATTCAAAAACCTGGATAAATCACCACCGAAAAAAAAGAAGAACGCCCTGAAAGGCTCCAAGTGGAATTCTTTCAGTAATATTTGTTGCATATTTCATATTCCAGTCTCTTCTGATTCTGCTCTGGCCAATGATGAATCTAGTAACAGCCATTTCTAATTCTTCACCAGAATCCCCATTTTATAGTTCATGTTTGATGGGGCTAATCCAGTCTTGGTTCCTTAAGTTTTGGAGTACTTTGGCTCTCTGGTCAATTAAAATATGGATTTTGGTCAGCTGTGTGTCAGGGTTCAAGAGTTGGCTTGCTGTCAGAGTTCCGATGGATGCCCTCATTAAATCATGAGCCTCGAGCCAAGCTTCAAAAGAAATCCAGTTATTTATTAGGAGCTTCATGTCCGCACGTTCCCAAGTGAAACCAGCTCTGACCCTATGTAATTCACGCCCCAATTATGACCCTGTTTCCCCCCTCCCCCCCAGGGTGTCTCATCAATCACATTCCAACGGAGCTATTTTGTGGGTTGTAGAGGTCACTCCCCTCCAGCTGCTGTAGGTAACCCTGGGATACAGCCTTGAAAGAGATAAGCATGGAATGTGCATCTGTCTTTCGCTGCCTTTTTGCCAGTTTCCTATCCCCCCTGGCCTATGGCAACTCGAGAGCAGGCCAGGGATGCTTTGCGAATTGACATTGTGTCTCCTTGAAATCCATGGGTATGGGACCCTAATCGCACAAATCATTTTTGTCATTTTTTTTTTTGCTTGTAAGGCTAAAGTAACATCTCAGCACCTAAAATTTCACATAAAGGTTGTGCGGCCAAGAAGACGTAGATCAAGGGTGATCAACCTGCACCCTCAAGACCACACATGGTCTCCAAATCTTCTTTTCCTGGTCTTATGACCATGACTGTTGAAAAAAATGACCTCACAGCCTCCTGCCATTTGCAGTTGGGAAACGGATTAAAAATTGCATTGCAAGACCAAAAATAGACATCTGACCCTTAAAAGCGAAGACCCATCCCCGTATGTGAAAAGGTCGCCAACATTTCGTGGGCCTTGGGCTTCCCTAAAAATTGGGTAGTCCTTGCCACCAAAATATTGTCTATCCCTGAATGAACATGCCCTCATTTTAGCAACACTTTTATCTAAGGAACAAGGTTTATGTTCTTGTACATAGGTTGTCTTAAACTCCAAATACAGGCCAATGGAAACTAGGTCAAGATAATTTTATTATTATTTTTTCCATGCATATCTCTAGGGATCCCACCATTCCCTTATTCATACTGCTTTCACAACTGTCTTCTCCAAATCATTCACTAGACATATCTCTTGTAGAATGGCCCATTTCTCAACATGGAACTCTGCGTATCTAAATTTCCAGGTTTGTTGTTTCCACTACAGTAGTGGCCAAAATTGTGGAAACCTTTTGGGAAAAGTGTATTTTGCAGGTTTGATGGCTAATAAAGCCACTTTTTGGGGGGGGGTTCAAGATAATCCTTTTCCACTGCTGGAACGGCCTGGGAAGAACCCAGACCTTAACCCAATTGAAAATCTATGGAGCCGACTAAAGAAACTGGTTAGTCAGAAGCGATCCAGCAATAAAACCCAGTTAATAGAAGACATCTTCAATCTTGGTTTCACATCATAACAGCTGCAGAACTAAAAAGCTTGGTTCACTCCATGGGAAGATGTTGTAAGGCCATCATTCATGCTAAAGGTTACCCAACTAAGTATTAACTGATATGGGGATCATTTTTGTATATCTCGTTTTTTTCTATGGTCATCATTTTTGTATATCTCATTTTTTCTACGTGTTTCACTTTTCTTCTTTATACTGTAACTGCTATTCTAATAGCAAATCCTTCATAAAAGTGATTGCATTACATTCTTGATTCAATTATCTTTCCATTGATATATAATTTTATGGTACTACTCCAAGAAATAGTGGTGTGATTAGCTAGTTTTAGAAAATACACTTTTCCCAAAAAGGTTCCACAATTTTGGCCACTGCTGTACAGTTTGTTGAGAATTCCTTCCACAGAGTATTATATTCCAGTGTGAAGGATCCCATAATCAGAACAATTATATCCCATTGATTTCTACCTATATGACTGATCCCCTCAAAATATGGGCCGTTGTGTTCGCCCCATGCAATATTCCACATGTTCTGCCTAGCACTAAACCATATCTGCCTCCAAAGGTGATTTTGGAGGATATGCTAAATTTCACTGGAATAAAGAATTACGTCTTTCCACCCACCTGCAAGGAATAGGATTGGGCACTGGACTACTGCAATTGTGCTGATCTCTCGGTTTTTAAAAGAGTTTCTATGTAAACATATAAGTAAGTTTCATGGGTGAACAAGCTGGGTACATTTTTTGCACAAATCATATTTTTCGGAGTATAAGACGCACCGGAGTATAAGACGCACCTTAGTTTTTGGGGAGGAAAATAAGAAAAAAAGCTGATTGGCAGGTGGATCGGCCTCCCGGAATCCCCCAATCAGCTGTTCCCAGAGGTGAATTTTAGGAACAGGTTCCTTGGTTGTGAGCTCTGTGCCTTGCTTTTTTTTGCTTTTTTTCCTGCCTCTGAAACTTCTGGAACTCCGTTTCAAAAAAAAACTTTGTTTTCTGCCTCTGAAAGCCTCTGAAACAGCTTCAGAAAAAAAGCCTCTGAAGCTCTGTTTGGAGGCTTCTTTTCTGAAGTTCTGTTTGGCGGCTTCTTTTTTGAAGCTTTATTTCTGATGCTTTTTCAGCCTCTGAAACCTCCATTTGAGAAGCTGGGCGGGGCTACATTCGGAGTATAAGACGCACCCAGATTTTCACCTTCTTTTTGGGGGGAAAAAGTGCTCTTATACTCTGAAGAATATGGTAAGTTGCATTGGCCAGTGCATTCTGGTACCCACCACATGATGTCCAACCCATCAGATATGGAAAGTGGCCCACCGGGAGCTCACGCAATCTGGGTTTCTCTGTCTAAAAATAGTTAGTCAGGAAGATTCCTAAGGGAAGTAGGAGGAAAGTACACATCCTTGAGCTGACATGACTGGATGGAAGGTAGGTTCCTAAACTTAATTCCATACCACCCACTCATACCTGTAAAAAAATAATAATGATCGTATGATGCATATATCTTGCATTGACAGGATAGCTCTGACACTACGCCCCTCTGATTTTCAACAGTCACCCAATGGCACAAATGATATAGGTAGTCCTCGACTTATGACAATTCATTTAGTGACGTTTAAAGTTACAACGGCACCAAAAAAGTGACTTATGACGTTTTTCACACTTACGCCCATTTCAGCATTTCTGTTGTGGCCCACCGCCGGCCAGCGGAGTTGGCAGCAGAATCGGACAGTGAGGAGGTTGGGGAGGAACTTAGGCCAGTCCTGGGGGATAAGGAAAGCTCGGATGAAGGCTCTGCGTTGGAGGCAGAGAGGGAGTTAGACAGCAGCAAGGCAGAGGAACAGCTGGAGCCCATTCCCAGTGTGCGCATGCGCAGAGCTGCCAGAAGAAAAGACCAATTAAGAAAGCAGGGTCGATTCGGGAGTAGGGCCACACCTTGGAGATAATTGGCCCCTCTCATAGGACATAAAAGAGGAGTGAACGGGACGTGGGCTTTTGCAGGAAGCAATTAGTTCATTTGTTCGATTCAAGATTGGAAAGTTCTGTTCGTGACTCAAATAGACTCTGTTCCGAGTTTGGCCTTGCCCTGCGTTTGGAAATTGGTTCTCTGGCAGCATTCCAAGTGAGATACGGTGGGTGTTGATAAACATTCCTCTGAAAGACTGTTTGCCAAAGCCTTGTTGACTGTGAATGACAGTAATTCACAGTCATTTAAATAAAAGAGGTTTGGCCAAACTTAAGATTTTGCTTCATGCTTTCTAAGGAAGCCTAGGTCCGAACAAAATTCAGACACTTGGCAAGTGGCTCATATTTAGGAATGTCCCAGAGTCATGTGATCACCTTTTGCAAACTTCTGACAATGGGGAAGGGAGATTCACTTAACAACCATCTTCCTAGTTTAACACCTGCAGTGAATTACTTAACCACGGTGACAAGAACAGTCATAAAATGGAGCAAAACAAACATCTCACCCAGCAATAGAAATTTGGGGCTCAATTGTGGTCGTAAGTCGAGGAGTACCTGCATGGAGCTACTTGAATTGCTACAGCAAAACAGCTTATCTACAATGTGAGTTAGCGCGAGGTGTAAAAGCTCACCGCGAGCCCGATTCTGCTAAAATCCCATATTTACCCAGTGATAATGGCATCGTTTTTAAAAAGAATCAGTGCTTGGTATGTATATCCTAACTTTTTTCTTGGTTTTTTTTTTTCTTTTTAGAATTTTTTAATTTTTTTTTTTGTTTGCTTTTTGTTTTTAGGTCTCGCATAATAAAACAAATAGAAACAAGTTTCAGTTTGATCCAGAGCTGTTTCAAAATATACCAGGTAAAAAAGAGCAATATCTTATATAACTTTCTACAGTATATTCACCTGGTTAGATCTGGGGGAGAAACGTGTATTATGCTGGAAGCGGGGAGTGGGGGGAGGAGAGGATAAAATAAATGCATTTTAAAAAAAAAAATCACCATAGGCTATATGTAAAAGCACAAACCTCCCTAACCTCCTAGTAAAATTTACACCACCTATATTCCCTTCTAAGCCCTTGATTAAACAAAGTGAACCGTACCAAGGATGGTAGTATAATTGCTGATTGCATGTATCTCAAAAATGCATTCTCCTTTACTTTATCTTTACTCCTTTGTGTAAAGTTTAAAAGATGTCACCTCCTAGTTGGGAAAGGAACAGGTTAGGCTGGTAATAATATGAAATGTTCAAAAATAATCCCAACTCTTTGTATTAAAGTATGAATGAACCCTTACGGTTTCATAAGCGGGTAGGGGAAAAACAAAATCAAATCGAAGGATGAACTTCCTTCCCGTTTGCGCATTATTATTTTTTTTTTAGTCCTTTTCCGTTAATTCGCTTCATGTTTTCGACTTTACAAAGAACACAGGTGTTTCTCTCCGAGCATGTATCAAAACGAGGCTGTCGTATCATCTAGGTGACAACGATGATCTAAGTTTCCTAATCTATTTGTTTAAAAAAAAAAAATAGAAAGAAACCAGTTTCAATTTGTGGTTATAGTAGTGGATGTGTCTCTAAAGTGGTGTGTTCTCTTGCAGAATAGAAACCTGTGATATAGGATGATGGTTTGATTTTTGCAAAATAAAAAAAGAATGAAGAAGAAGAGGAGGAGGAGGAGGAAGAGGAGAACCTCAACCAAAATGTCAGTTGCCTTCTGTTGGGATAGTTCGATCCGGTCTTAACAATAACGATAACAATAAAGATTTCCCCCACCCCTCTCCCCCCAAGAGCACAAGCCTGTGATTATACATTGCAAAGAAAGAAAACGAATCCTTGCCTATGGGATTTCTCTTTGAAAAGGTCCAACTTCTCCCTCTCCTTCCTTGGTTAGCCGTCGCACAGCATGTGCCATTTCGCAATTTGTCTCCTGGGATATTCGCAGATCTCCTTCCAATGCTCTCCCGCCGTGCCTTCCGCTGAAGCCCCCAAGGTTAACCGGCCGATGATGTCGTTCCGGGAGCCCCTATCTGAATCCAGTACTAAGAATTCGATGCTGATCTCCTCGAGACCCTCGCAGGGAATATCAAAGACAAAGAGTTCGTTGAACACCGCGTTGGGGGTACACTTCTTGACGTGCGTCTTCTTTTTGGAGATCCGTTTCTTGGCATGGTAAAGGTTGACTTTGACATACGGGTCTGAAAGACAATTAACATTCAACGGTTGACTCGGACCGGGGGGGGTCAAAGTCAAGGCCCGGGGGCCGGATCCAGCCCATGGGGTCCTTAGATCTGGTGCACGGGGCTGCCCTAGAAACAGCAAAGGACTGCTCTGTGGTGCCTCTACCAGTGAAAACGGAGCTCGGGAGGGTCACACATGCCCCTCCCCCAAGCTCCATTTCCACTGGCAGAGGGTTGCAGGAGGCTGTTGCAGCCAAAAACAGAGCTGAGGAGCCCATTTTCACTGGCAGAGCACTAGGGCCACCACAAGCGCACCCCGACATGAGTGACATCATGCTGGCCATGCCCACCCTGGCCACACCCACACCCACCGAGGTCAAACACAAACCTGATGCGGCCCTCAATGAAATCGAGTTTGACAGCCCTGACTTAGACTGCCAAAAATAAGGTCAGTTCAGGGATTGGAACTTTCATGTGTCTTCTCTTCCATAGCCCCTTCCATACAGGACTCAAAGTCTTTATCAACAGATAACAGTTAACAGCATAACAGAGTTGGAAGGGACCTTGGAGGCAGAAGTGGGCATCACTTACTGTAACAACCGGTTCATCCAGCACTGGTAATGTGAATGCATGCGTGTTCTGTCCCGTCTCACACATGCACACAAACAGTCAGCCAGGGGTTAAATAAAACTTGCAGACAATAAATTCCTTCGATAACAGGATTGGCAGCAACCCAGTAGCTGCTTGCCAAGAACTTTACTCACAGAGGGAGGTGTTTCTCCTCCGTCCGATAATCAAAACAAATACACAAAGTCAAAGAATTGTCAAATCCAGTCCATATTAAATCCAAAGCAGGCAGATAACGTAGTTTCAGAGATACAATGGGACTCACTAGTTGTTTAGTTTTGTCTGGCCACCACACCCCTTTTATCCCCTGTGGGGTGTGGTCCAGTGACTCAGCTTAATCTCTGGCACGCCTCCTTTTCTGCTGCGTATGCTTGTCTCTCCGACGCTGGCATGGATCCAGCCAAGACTTATCTCCGTCACTGTCCGACTGCGACTGTTCGGAGATACCTGGCTCCTGGCCAATCTCTTCTCCTTCGGGAGACACCTGAGGCATTGCCAGAGAGGAGGGTCCTGGAGAGGGAGGCCTGGCCAACTCCTCTCCTTCACCTTTGGAGTCTTCTCCCTCTGATAAGATGGGCTCGGGGGTTGGAGTCACAACAATGCGTACGGCGCATGTGTGCTGCATCAAACAACATGGCAATTTGCTCATGCGTGCCTTCCGCAATAGCGATATAGGATGGGATTGTGCATGGGTGGGCGGGGCCACCTGCAGGTTGCAACTACCAGTTTGCCCGAACCGGTCTGAACCAGCCGCAGCCCACCACTTCTTGGAGGTCTTCTAGTCCAACCTTATACCATTTCAGACAAATGGTTGTACAAACTCTTCTTAAAAGCCTCCAGTGTTGGAGCCCATCACAACTTCTGGAGGCAAATTCTGAACCCAAGGAAAAATATGCATTGTTATTCTACAGAGCAGCCTTTCTGAACCCTTTTACCATGGAGGAACCCTTGAAATAATGTTCAGGTCTCGGAAATCCATGCATTAAAGTTATTATATCTGCAATTGAGTCATGGCACATAAAAATTCCCATCAGAGCAAGAAACAATGGATGGCAAACTAAGGAGAGAATCAACTGAGAATTAAGGAGAAATTTCCCAAGAGTTAGAACAATTAACCAGTGGAACAGCTTGCCTCCAGAAGTTGTGGGTGCTCCAACATTGGAGGCTTTCAAGAAGAGACTGGACAACCATTTGTCTGAAATGGTATAAGGTCTCCTGCTTGAGTAGGGGGCTGGATTAGAAGATCTCCATGATCTCTTCCAACTCTGTTCCTCTGTTATTCTGTTAACTAGCATTGTATGGCATTCAAAGTTCAAAATCGATGATGATGATGATGATGATGATGATGATGATGATGATGATGATGATTTGACAAATCCTAATCTCTTGGAGAACCCATGGCAATCTTTCATGAATCCCTAAGTTTCCACAGAACCTCAAATGAGAGAGGCTGCAATAGATTGTATTTTGTATAGTAGAGAAGTGGTCTCCAACTGGCCCAGCTGGGAGGGGGGAGAGGGGAACCGGACCACACAAGCGGCAGGACAATGCACACATAGCTTCACTTGCATGAGTGGCAGCTCAGAATATATGCATGCATGTCAACCCCCCTTTCACATGGCCCGATTCCAAATAGGCCATGGCCTGGGGATTGGGGACCCCTGTGGTAGAGCAGACTCTACAACCAGGGGTGGGCTGTGGGGGTTCACAGGGGTTCAGGAGAACCTCTAGCTAAGATTCTGTTGTGGCTCCATTGCCTGAGCCTGGGCTATCGACAGATGCAGATTCTGAGAGTGAGGAAGAGGAGTTGGCAAGGCCTCCCTTTCCAGGACCCTCCTCTCTGGCAATGCCTCCGGAGGACACCGAAGGCCAAAAGATAGGGTCAGAGCCAAGCACGTCCCCGCAGCCACAGGTGGACAGTGACGAAGGAGATATGTGCTGGCTGGACCCTCGCCAGAGGCGCAGGGAGAAGCGTGCGCACAGAGGGGAAGGCGTGCCAGAGATTAGCTGAGTCACTGGACCACACCCCACAGGGTATAAATGTGGGTGTGGTGGCCGGTTCAGTTTGTGACGAGCAAAAACTAGAAATAATCCATGATCTCTGTGTTACTGGACTTTGCCTGCTTTATCGGACTGCATTTGGATTAATCCTTGTATTGTTGAAAACTCTTCCTGTTTTATCGGAATGCTGGCAGTCTAATCTTTGTTTTGTGTGAGTAAAGTCTGAATTGGCAGCTAGCCACTGGGTTGCTGCCAGCTTTATTTTCAAAGAATTTGGTCGTGTGGCTTATTAACGCTGGGCTGTCTGTGGGGGTGCGTGAGTGGAACGGGGACAGAACAGATTCTGTGCAGTTCAGAGAACCCCCCAAATCCCACTCCTGGTGGGCCCCGCCCCACCCACCCCTCCCCTCCCCTCCCAGGAGTCCCCACAGCCTGTTTTGGATGTAGGTAAGTGCAGGGTGCGTGCAGAGGGTCAGGGAGGGCGAAAAATGGGCCTACTGGAAAATTGGGAAGGCCAAGGGCCTCTGGAGCCTGGGGAGGCTGTTTTTGCCCTCCCAGAGGCTCAAAGGAAGCCTCGGAGCCGGGGAGGGCAAAAACACTTCCCCTGGCTGTGGTGCAGTAGGCTGACTAGGCCCACACCCACCCAGCAACCGGGCAGAGATCCCCTTGCTAAAATTGCTGAAGCCCACTCCTCCCTACAACATCTCTAAGGGTGTTTGGCAGCCCCCATATTTTCTAGGTCTGAATCAGTGGTGGGTTGCCCCCGGTTTGGACCGGTTTGCAAGAACCATTAATAAAACTGATGGGAGGCTCGCCCACTGACCCGGACATCATCATACGTAGTCTGCACATGTGCAGAAGCTTCTACGCATGCACGTACGCGATGCGAACCGGTAGTAAAGATAAGTAAGAACCCACCCCTGGTCTGAATGGTTATTGCGAATAACTCTGGAAATGAGAGCATATAGGCAGAGCCAACATAGAACAATAATGCATGTGGATGATCTAGAACGGTTTTCATAATTCATGTCACATTTTATCTTCTCCCACAGAGGCATAAAATATTGTTGTGTTCACACTTAACCTGGTTTTAGTGTGAATTTATCACTCTGGGAATTAGAGTAGGCTTACAGTATAACGCCACCCAAAATAAATTCATAAATCTGCCCTTTTCAAAAGCAGCTCTTTTTTTTAACAAAAAAAACAACAAGAAAACAAGGATAGTTCCTATCTACAGAAAATCATTTGCTTCTCTGTTATTTGTAAATTTCTAGGTTCAACCTGCCCTTGTCCTCACCAGCTGAGAATCCATCAATGTCATTGCATGTGGTCTCCTTTTCAAATTACCTGATAATCCCGAAACATCAGCCTTAGGTAGATGCCTCGCCTTTAAAACAACCACTGTCAGCGTATTTGTTGTAGACTGATAACAAAGTGAGATCAGCAATTCACCACGTCCAGAAGACTTCTGCAGAATTAAAAAGATACGTTCGTTAATTGTAATGCTTAGAGCTACTTCAAATCCAGAGATTGACAGATTTGCAATATTCCGATTTGTAAACTGACTTTGTCATTAGCAACAAAATATTTCTAGTTTGGAGAATGGATGGATGGATTTATCTCCATCTGTTTGTCTCTCTGTGTCTCTGAGCCTGCCTGTCTGTCTGTCTGTCTGTCTGTCCATCCATCCATCTATCAGCCCTATCTATCTATCTATCTATCTATCTATCTATCTATCTATCTATCATCTATCTATCTATCTATCTATCTATCTATCTATCTATCTATCCATCCATCTATCTATTCATTCATCCATCCATCCATCTATCCATCTATCTATGTGTCTGTCTGTCTGTCCATCCATCCATCCATCCATCCATCCATCCATCATCCATCCATCCATCCATCTAGCCCTATCTATCTATCCATCCATCCATCCATCTATCCATCTATCTATGTGTCTATCTATCCATCTATCTATGTGTCTATCTATCCATCCATCCATATCTATCTATCTATCTATCTATCTATCTATCTATCTATCTATCTATCTATCATCTGCCTATCTGCCTGCCTACCATCATCCATCCATCCATCTCTATCTATCTATCTATCTATCTATCTATCTATCTATCTATCTATCATCTATCTATCTATCTATCTATCTATCTATCTATCTATCTATCCATCCATCTATCTATTCATTCATCCATCCATCCATCTATCCATCTATCTATGTGTCTGTCTTGTTTGTCCATCATCCATCCATCCATCCATCCATCCATCCATCCATCCATCCATCTAGCCCTATCTATCTATCCATCCATCATCCATCTATCTATCCATCTATCTATGTGTCTATCTATCCATCTATCTATGTGTCTATCTATCCATCCATCATCCATTTCTTTCTATCTATTATCTATCTATCTATCTATCTATCTATCTATCTATCTATCTATCTATCATTGCCTATCTGCCTGCCTACCATCCATCCATCCATCCATCTCTATCTATCTATCTATCTATCTATCTATCTATCTATCTATCTATCTATCTATCTATCTATGTCTCTGTCTGTCTGTCTGTCTGTCTGTCTGTCTGTCTGTCTGTCTGTCTCTATCTCTATCTCTATCTCTTCCTATTTTTGTTTGTTTGTTTGTATCCCACCTTTATTATTTTTACAAACAACCCAAAGTGATAATCATGGGTCTGATCCTCTAGAAACCAAGATGTGTTAATCTACAACTGAAACCAAAGGAACAAGCTAGTTCTAGTAAATCTGGCCCAATTAAGTTAATGTATCTCCATCTCCCTTTTTTGATTACTAGACATAACACATGAACACTTGAGAAACCATGACCAATCTGGAATTGATTTCAAACCATGGATTGGGTCAATCAGTCCTTTCTTCCTGATACTGCTTTTATTTTAAGCACAATTTGTTGAATAAGCTACCACGATTGGGTTCACATAGTATGCAATGTCATAATTTTGCAATTCAACATTTTTGAACGACCGTAGCTGGCTTTAGAGAACTTGCCAAGTCATATTTAAGCCATGTTTTATTTGAGAGAGATGTTTGAAGCAAACCAGGCCCTCCTCAGTTGGATGACAGCTGAAGTAGCTCTGTGTCAGGGGTGGGTTCTAAATTTTTTTACTACCGGTTCTGTGGGCGTGGCTTATTTTGTGGGTGTGGCTTGGAGGTCATGTGACTAGGTGGGCGTGGCTAGCTGGTCAGAGTCATTTCTGGAAGGTCCTCGCACTTACGACCAGTCCTTGCACTTACGATCTGACTCATTTGTTTGCTTTTAACACTGATCAGCTGTAGGGCGGCCCTTTGAAGCCCCGCGGCAAGAGTTTAAACAGTTTTTTCCCTCTAGTCATCAGCTGGGACTCAGGAGACAGCAATAGATTGGGGGTGGGACCAAATAAAAGGTAAGAATAACGTGGGGGGGTTGGGAGGGTGGGGGGGGCGGGGGGGAACCGGTTTGGTGACGTCATATCGTCACCGCTACCGGCTCGGCCGAACCGGACCGAACCGGGAGGAACCCACCACTGCTCTCTCTCTCTCTCTCTCTCTCTCTCTCTCTCTGTGTGTGTATGTGTGTGTGTGTGTGTGTATGGAGGGAACCTTTCTATAATAGTGTGCATGTAGGAGACGAGCAGACTGAGCAAGAAGGTGGGGTTAAGTGCATCATCAGTTTGGAATCATTGTGCAGCCACAAGAAATCCAAGTCTCACCCCTGTGAATTCTATAAACCCTTATCGAATTTTGAACGATCATTAAGCAAATGGTTGTAACTCGAAAACTACCTGTTCTGACCTTTAGATTTCACCAGATGGCTATGATGCATCATTTAACTTTGAATACTCACTCATATTTTATATATTTGAGCCACCTTTAACTCCTTTCACTTACTTAACTGCGATATAATTCTGAAACTCCCTAAATCAGACAGAAAACTGTTACCTGAAACTCATATTTCAAAACATTGACAATATCACTCGGTGAGTGAGCCAATACCATCCTAGGCCGCATGAATAGAGGGATACTGTAGAACCAAGATCACATGAAGCATTAATGCTGCTTTATAAAGCCTTAGTAAGATCACACCAGGAATACTGCATCCAGTTTTGGCCACATTGCAAAAAAAGATGTTGAGACCAGGGGTGAAATCTAAAATTTGTTACTACCGGTTCTGTGGGTGTGGCTTGGTGGGGGGGGGGTAATGTGACTGGGTGGGTGTGGCCAATTGTTTTTTAACTTTTAAAACCATTTTTGTACAACCTCTTTGGTGAAGAGGTTGTAAAAAATGCTTTCAAATGGCTCTGACGATCCCAGCTGAGTTGCCTGATTGTCACCCTCTGCCGATCAGGCAACTCAGCTGAGATCATCAGAGCTTGGATCGTCAGAGGCATTTAAAAGAAAACAAACTTTTTTTTCTTTTAAATGGCTCTGACGATCCCAGCTGAGTTGCCTGATTGCTGATCAGGCAACTCAGCTGGGATTGTCAGAGCTTGGATCGTCAGAGGCATTTAAAAAAATGACTCTGACGATCCAAGATGAGTTGCCTTGATCAGCAGAGGGTTAAAAACCCTTGGATTTTTGGATCGTCAGAGCCATTTAAAAGAAAAAAAGCCTCTGATGATCGCACGGCTCAGCTGGGCATGGGGGGGGGGGCAGGGATTTTTGCTACTGGTTCTCCGAACCACCCGCCTCCATCGCTACCGGATCGGGTGATCCGGTCCGAACTGGGAGCATTTCACCCCTGGTTGAGACTCTGTAAAGAGTGCAGAGAAGAGCAATAAGAATGATTAGGGGGCTGGAGGAATTGGATACGCCTACTCTAGTGAAAAGAAGGACAAGGGGAGACATGATAGCAGTGTTCCAATATTTGAGGGACTGCTACAAAGAAGAGGGGGGTCAATCTATTCTCCAAAATACCAGAAGGAAGGACAAGAAGCAATGAATGGAAACTAAACAGGGAGGGAAGAAATCTAGAACTTAGTTCCTGACAGAGAGAACGATTAATAAGTGGAACAGTTTACCTCCAGAAATTGTGTGTGTTTGTCTGAAATGGTATAGGCCAAGTTCTCCTGCTTGGTGGAATTCAAATTTTTTTACTACTAGTTCTATGGGCGTGGCTTGGTGGGTGTGGTGTGACTTGGTGGGCGTGGCTTTGTGGGCATGGCAGAGGAAGGATACTGCTAAATCTCCATTCCCACCCCCACTCTGGAGCCAGCCAAAGGTGGTATTTGCCGGTTCTCCGAACTACTCAAAATTTCCGCTACCGGTTCTCCAGAACCTGTCAGAACCTGCTGAATAGCACCCCTGGGTTGGACTAGAAGAATTCCAGGGTCTCTTCCTCCTGTCTTATTCTGCTGTTCTGTTGTCTTGAGAAAATGAAATGATAACTTCAAACCCTCCATTACAGAACAAAACATCGGAACCAATCTCTCCAAATGTCATCGCAAATAATAGGCGATGAATTAACATGTCAATGGACCCAAGAAAATATCAGCTACAAATCAGATTTTACAGAAAATAATATGGTCACCTTGTGGGAACAAAATATATAAGCCGGGAAATGTAAGCCAAACAAGCTTCATCTCTTCAGGTCAGAAATGGATTAAAAGCCATAAAACACTCTAGATGGGAATATTGTTTGCTACACATCGAAGCAATTTGATTTGATGCTTGATCTTTTGAAAGCAATTATCCCAAAGTCAATATACTGGCAGGTCCTCAAGTCGGGATATTGGTTGCCTGAGCTTTGAAACATGTATTAGATTTGGAATTTTAATAGGAAATGGGCTGCCACTTAAAGCTGAAGATATTTCCAAGCTGATTTGCAACCTTGATATCAAAGATATTGATCTGGTCATAAACCATGTGCAATTCAGTGGGGCAAAGAAAATATTTAGAATTGGAGCCAGAACTCCTGATGATAATAATAAAACCGATGCCTGCATCTTTTAGGATGCTGCTTCTTTTGATTGGCCAATTGAAGTTTAATGGACTACTGGGAATTTGTGCTAGAGAATTAGCAGATTCTATTGATTGTATCCATGGCAATAATAGGCAATATTCAAAGCCATTACAATCAAAGTTTTTGTCATTGGATTTACTGGAAGGCAGAATATGCTGTATTGATTGATTGATTGATTGATTGATTGATGACAATATTTGTAGCTCAGGGTTGACCTGCAGGATACTTGGTGTTGTTTTTTTCCAAACATTTCATTACCCATCTAGGTAACATCATCAGTGCTAGAAGGGAGTGGTGTTTGCTCTCATTTATATATTAGTTTTATATAGTCCACTATTGATGAAGACAATGTATCGATACTAATTTTTGTCCGAGGATGTTTTTGAGATGCCGAACAGGAGTGGGCTGCGGGAAGTTCGCAGGGGTTTGGGAGAACCTCTAGCTAAGATTCTGTGAAGTTCGGAGAACCCCCAAATCCCACTCCTGGATGTCCCCGCCCTGCCCAACCCACCCCTCCCAGGAGTCCCCACACAGCCCATTTTGGATGCAGGGTGCATGCAGAGGCTCGGGGAGGGTGAAAAATGGGCCTACTGGAAGTTCAGGAGGCCTCCGGAGCCTAGGGAGGCCATTTTTGCACTCCTGGAGGCTCAAAAAAAGCCTCCAGAGCCCAGGGAGGGAGAACCCCCTCCCCACCATGGTGCAGGAGGTCGACTAGGCCATGCCCACCATGGCCATGCCCACTCAGCAACCAGGCAGAGAACCCCTTGCTAAAATTTTTGAAGCCCACCCCTAATCCCAATTAACTCGATTCATAACATTTTGGCTAGTATAAATGATGATTTAGCAGAAAATAAACTTCAGCAACTCCAGTAGCAGTATATTTTTGAAATATTTCTGCCCAGACAGGTAGTAGTTTTTCCCAACATTGGCTGAGAATTCTCAAGAATGCAACATTGGGTAGTTAATGATTTAGCACAACCCATTAATCATTTAGATCAACACAGTTAAACTAATATTCTGTGTTCTCATATGCATGTTCAAGCAGGAATATCCACTAATCATCAGGCACAGCAGAATCAACTGATAATCACCCAATGTTCATTAATCGTTAGAGATACTCCTTTCGCTTTGATCAGCCTCATCTTAAATACCGTGCTTCTCCGAGGGTGAAATTCATACCTTAAAGTTTAGGATGGAATGATTAAAGGATGAAAATATGGTGCATAAACAAGGCTGCTACAACAGATGTGTATTGATCTGCCTAGGTGACTGACTACAATTGCAATTTACAAGCCTATTTTTCTTACTTTGCCACGTACCAATTTAGGAAGAAGGAAAATAAGTCAAGATAAAATCCTAAGGGATGCACCACGGCAAGTTGAAGATGTACCGGATGTGACTTTTCATGCCTCTTTAACGCTACAGCAATACATCGTTGCATCTCACTGCAACTTTGGAGCATGCATGCAATGTCATGATGCCCATCAAAAAGAGGTGGGGCTTATGTGGCAATGCTATGATGATGCTATTGTCACTCTGACACTCCTTTGGCCACACCCACAGATAATATCAGGCAGAAGTGCTCAGTACAAATTTAGCATATGATAAAGTCATGTTCTAATAGATGAGGTGTTCGGGTCCCCAGCAAATTCTATCCTTTTCTGGATATCAAGACCCTACCTAGAATGCTTTGCTCTTTTCTCCTTCTAAACCCACTCCAACAGCCAACTCACCTTTGGCAATCCTTTTAATATTGGGCTATTCTTTAGAAGGTAGTATTGAGTTTCTTGTAAAATTCCATCAGTAAATGGATGATGCCATCTGGCTCAAATGACCCAGAATCTGAGTTTAGTCCTATAGTCTATGGAATTATCATCTCTTTGCCAACATGCATAGCTGAGATGACAGACAGAGAAATAGATAGATAGATAGATAGATAGATAGATAGATAGATAGATAGATAGATAGATAGATGATAGATGATAGATGATAGATGATAGATGATAGATGATAGATGGATGGATGGATGGATGGGTGGGTATGTGTGAATGTGTGAGTGTGATGGAGGGAGGGAGGGAGGGAGGGAGGGAGGGAGAGAAGAAGAGAGGGAGATAAGAGGGTGGTGGTATAGGGTTTCTTGCTTGAGGAGGGTGTTGGATGAGAAGACATCCAAAATCCCTTCTAACTCTTTTATTCTGTTATTCTGAAATGGTCTCCCAAAAGCATTAAAGTGGTTTATCATTGCCTTCTTCAAAATATAATTTCAACATCTCACTCAAGCATATAACGTTGGTATTTAATAGAGGTCTCTTATCAAGCTCAACTCCAACAAAATAAACCATGTACTGTCACCCGTTGAGATTAGTTAAAATCTATTTTAAAAACCAGATATTTATTTATTTATTTTTATTTTATTAAACTATGCTTTCCAAACTAATAATACTCTTAGTTTTTTATTGCAGAATGACCTGTCTTGAGCCCCATTAGGTAGACCGGACCAGGAAATCGAGTGCCCAGGAAGACTAAAACCACAATTAAGTGAGATAGACTACAAAAATGGAGTCTGAAGTATGGGATCTCCTGCTCAAGTAAAGGGTTGGACTAGAAGACCTCCAAGGTTCCTTCCAACTCTTGTCATTCTGTATTCTGCATGTGCTATATTCCCTCCCCCTTCTGATATTTCAGTTAAATTAGGGAAGCATCTGTCTGACTCACTTGGAAATATGATCTCATTACTCTGGACTGTTTTTTTGTCTAGGTTTCCTGAATATTTCCTTTAAGATCATCTCCCTTACTTTCTATATCTTATATTTGCTAAGCAAACTCACATACTAAATCCTAGATCCAAGGGTGGGCTGCTGGGAGTTCGCAAGGGTTCGGGAGAACCTCTAACTAAGATTCTGTGCAGTTTGGAGAACCCCCAAATCCCACTCCTGGCTGGACCCGCCCACCCCCGCCCCTCCCCTCCCAGGAGTGCCCATGCGGCCTGTTTTGGATGCAGGTAAGTGCAGGGTATGCGCGGAGGCTCGGGGAGGGCGAAAAATGGGCCTACCGGAAGTTTGGGAAGGCCAGAAACGGGCTGGTTTCCAGCCTACAGAGGACCTCCAGAGCCTGTGAGGCCATTTTCGCCCTCCCGGAGGCTCGAAGAAAACCTCCAGAACCCGGGAAGACCAAAAATGCCCCCCCCAGCCATAGTGCAGGAGGTCAACTAGGCCACGCCCATAATAATAATAATAATAATACTTTAATTTGTATACCGCCCTACTCCCGAAGGACTCAGAGCGGTGAACAGACACAGAATAAAACACATAAAATACAAAAATTAAGAACAGAAATAAAATCGAATTAAATCAATTTAGCCCAAGACAAATTTAAAACCCCAGGTTAAGAACAAATTAAAATTTACATTAAAAAAGAATGGGAAAGGTTAGGCCAGACCAGCCTGGCGAAATAAAAAGGTCTTGAGAGCGCGGCGGAAGGTGCGTAGATCCGGGATTCTCTGTATCTCCGGGGGGAGCTCATTCCATATAGTAGGTGCCCCCACAGAGAAGGCTCTCCCCCTGGGGGCTGCCAGCCGACATTGTTTGGCCGACAGCACCCGGAGGAGTCCCTCTCTGTGAGAGCGTACCGGCCAGTGGGAGGCCGTTTGCGGCAGCAGGCGGTCCCGTAAATAACCGTAAATAACATCATGGCTATGCTAAAAATTTTGAAGCCCACCCCTGCCTAGATTTATAATGAGAACATCTATAAGACTTTAAAAAGAAAATGCTATACCTTATACCATTTTCATTTTGAACGCTTATAGATGTTCTCATTATAGATCTAGAATTTAGCGGGGGAGTTTGTTTAGCAAATATTCCTTTGATACTCAAGAAGGGAAAAGAGGGTAAAATATGCTGAGTTTTGATTCCTTATCCTGTCCTGAATGTGTTTAAGATTCGTGTGGCATTTGCATGGGTGGTGATACTCATTATTACAATTCATAGAGTATTCTGTAATTTCTAATGTGTAGGTGACAACATGTAGTACTCAATGGAACGGCATCTACATGGAGGGAAGCATGCAACGGGGTAGCCCAAGGCTCTGTCTTAGGCCCAGTACTCTTCAATCTCTTCATCAATAATTTGGACAAGGGGATGGATGAGGAACTTATCAAATTTGCAGATGACACCAAATTGGCAGGAATAGCCAACACTGCAGAAGATAGGCGTAAGATACAGAAGAATTGAACATTGAAATTTAACGGTGAAAAAAATTAAAGTTCTACATTTAGGCAAGAAAAAAACAGATATAGGATAGCTGATACCTCGCTCAATAGTAATAACTGTGAGAGGGATCTTAGAGTCCTAGTGGACAACCATTTAAATATGAGCCAGCCGTGTGCTGCAGCTGCCAAAAAGGCCAACACAGTTCTAGGCTGCATTAACAGAGGGATAGAATCAAGATCACGTGAAGTGTTAATATCTCTTTATTATGCCTTGGTAAGGCCACACTTGGAATGCTGCATACAGGTTTGGTCACCACGATGTAAAAAAGATGTGGAGACTCTAGAAAGAGTGCAGAGAAGAGCAACAAAGATGATTAGGGGACTGGAGGATAAAGCATATAAAGAATGGTTGCTGAAATTGGGTATGTCTAGTTTAATGAAAAGAAGGGGTGACATGATAGCAATGTTCCAACATCTAAAGGGTTGGCATAAAGAAGAGGGAGGCAAACTATTCTGCAAAGCACCAGAAGAAGCAATGGATGGAAACGAATCAAGGAGAGAAGAAACCTAGAACGAAGGAAAAATTTCCTGACAGTTAAAACAATGAATCAGTGGAACAACTTGTCTCCAGGAGTCATGGGTGCTCCATCACTGGAGGTTTTTAAGAAGAAAGTGGACAACCATTTGTCTGAAATGGTGCAGAGTTTCCTGCCTGAGCAGGGGCTTGGACTAGAAGTCCTCCAAGTCCCTTCCAACTCATTTATTTATTTATTTATTTATTTATTTATTTATTTATTTATTTACTTATTTTTAAAATTTTTATACCGCCCCCTCTCCCGAAGGACTCGGGGCGGTGAACAGCCAAGATTAAAAAACATACAATATAAACATTAAAATACATTTAAAACAAAATTAAATCCCTAATGGCTTTCCCCAATTTAAAACCCCTTACCCATAAAATTCACCAATAAAAATTTTAAGCCAGCCCGGCTTGCCGAAATAGAAATGGCAAGAGCCCGGCGAAAGGTTCGGAGGTCCGGGATCAGTCGTATCCCTGAGGGTAGCTCATTCCAGAGGGCTCTTCCCCGGGGACGGTCACCAGTCGACATTGCCTGACCGACGGCACCCTGAGGAGACCCTCTCTGTGGGAGCGGATTGGCCGGTGGGAGGTTATCGGTGGCAGAAGGTGGTCTTGTAAATAACCGGGCCCTAAGCCATGGAGCGCTTTGAAGATGAGAACCAGTACCTTGAAGCGCACCCGGAAGACCACTGGGAGCCAATGCAGCTCGCGCAGGAGAGGTGTTACATGGGAGCGCCATGTCGCCCCCATAAGTACCCACGCGGCTGCATTCTGGACCAGTTGGAGCCTCCGGGTGCTCCTCAAGGGGAGCCCCATGTAGAGAGCATTGCAGTAGTCCAGGCGGGAAGTGACGAGGGCATGAGTGCTTATTCTGTTATCATGCTTTATTGTTTGATAAGAGATGTACCTAGCCCAGTGATGTTGAACCTTTTCAGCACCGAGTGCCCAAACCACAACATGCGTGCATGTGTGGGCATGTGTGCGCACCAGAGCACCAGAAACCTGAAGACCAGCTGGCCAGCACACACATGCCTATTATTTGGCATTTTTCAGGCCGTTTTCAGGCCATTTCAGGCCATTTTCCGGGCTGTTTTCTGGGCTGTTTTCAGGCCATTTTCGGGCCGTTCTCAGGCTCCTTTTGGGGCATTTTCAGGGCATTTTCACCATGAAGATCAGCTGGCACACCAAAAACCAGAAGAGCAGCTGGCTCTGTGTGACACCTCTGGCACACGTGCCATAGATTCGCCATCACTGACCTAGCCCACTTCCCTGGACCGTGTCTATAATTAGGGTTTTTTTTTTCCTTCCAATATTTTTAATCACAAATAAAATATGAACATTCCACTGTGTCAGTGGAAGAAAGCAGTTGATCTGATTACCTCTTGATAGAGTTTAATCAACAGTCCACAGCTGTCCTGCGGATTGTTGTCTAATTTCTTGTTCCTGTCAAGGCTCGTAAACTATTGACTTATGTCTTTGGGCTTTGATTGCTACACTATGCTTGAGAAGGAACCAAGGTTTCTCCCAGTTCGCCGCCTGTGAAATGAGTTTGTCTTACAAAGGAGGCTCGTAAAACTCAGCCGGTAGATTATTTCCTTTATCCTGTCACCAGCGTGAGTTATGTCCGAATTATTGCTGATCCTGCCAAATCTGTGAGCCCACTCTTAGCGCTATTAAACAGTTCAGCATTATGGCCCCCGTACTCTAATCAATCAGAGCATAAGAGAGCTGCTCTATTGTGATGAGTTGAGTTCGATGCCTTGATGCTGATAACACAAAATATGTCCTGTGGGGTTTTTTTTCTTTTGTGCTGATGCAAGTTCCTATACTGAATTTGGCTCGTTGCAGGGTCTATTCCTGTTAGTCAGCACAGAGGGTCATCAAACCAAGTTTTAACTACAGGTAGGATGAATCATTAACTACAGGTTGGATCCCTGCAATCCCTTGGAGAGCTGCTGCCATCGACATCGACCTGTGGTCTGGCTTATTTAAAACACCTTGTAATATTCGAAGACATGGCTTATCCCACTATGTTGTACACAACTCTGAAAGTGGGTTTGTTATCTTAAATGCCCAAACACGTGCGCTCAATTCTAAGCAGGAATCGGGAAAGTGAGACTTAGATTCAGTCAAGAGTTATTGTATTATAAATCGTTTCCTTTCTTGCCTGGCCTGATATAAGTGAAAAGAGAATATTGGTTTACTCCAAAAGTGCTTTTCCAAAATTGGACAGTCTTGTTTTTTTGTTTTTTGCCCTTGAAAACGTTTCACTTCTCATCTGCAAAACTGGACATTTTCCTTGAAACATTTTCAATGAAAAAAAAAAAAAAAACCCCGAAAAAGTCCAGTTGTCTTTTGGTAAAGCACCTTTAAAAAGGTAAAGTTTCCCCTCGCACATATGTGCTAGTCGTTCCTGACTCTAGGGGGTGGTGCTCATCTCTATTTCAAAGGCGAAGAGCCAGCGCTGTCCGAAGACGTCTCCGTGGTCATGTGGCCATCATGACTAAATGCCAAAGGCTCACGGAATGCTGTTACCTTCCCACCAAAGGTGGTCCCTATTTTTCTACTTGCATTTTTTACGTGCTTTCGAACTGCTAGGTTAGCAGAAGCTGGGACAAGTAACAGGAGCTCACCCTGTTACGTGGCATTAGGGATTCGAACCGCTGAACTGCCGACCTTTCAATCGACAAGCTCAGCATCTTAGCCACTTAGGGCTATCTTAACCTGGTTGATAGAGAATCTCCATAGACAGAATATTGATTTACAAATACTTTTAACCTGTTTAGAATGTTTAGTTCATTCATTTCTTCAAAATGTCAATATGATACTACTATTTGTACAACTCACCTCTTCAAAATACTTCTTAAGGAGGGGCAGAGGAAAAGAAAGAATAAGTAAGATAAATTACCCTAACATTTTTCTTGATGATTTCCTTGTTCATCAGCATCCTTCCTTCAGACAACTCGATTCCTGATAAGGGAAACAGGACTTCTCCGATGACATCATCGCGGGAGAACCGGTCAAAACTCAGAATCATAAAATGGAGACTCAGATCTTGAATTTGAGTATAAGGGATTCCATAAAAGGTGAAAGTTTCATCAAAAGCTGGATCTAAGGTTTTCCTCAGCACTCGAGTTTTCACCTTGTGCTTCTTCTCTGGCAGTATTGTCATTTTGATGTATGGATCAGAAGTCATGGATTGTTCATCCATGGCTGGTAAGGCCCTTGCTTCTTTGATGTTCACCATGAAAGCTTTCTTTTCGAAGTTGTACTCTAGGGAGAAGAAGAGAGTCCCTAATTTATCTTGCTTTTCTTCAGAAGATATTGAGGTGGTAGACTTCAAGCTGTCAGGAGATACCGAATCTTTTTCCCTCTCAGGAAAGAGTTTTGGAGTAAAGCCCTCAACATCTGAAGAAGTTGGTACTTTAGGGATCGTTTTTGGGAAGTTGCCATTCAGATCTTGTTTCTCCAGGTCAAGATGCAGAGACGTCTTTGTCATGATAGGCTTGTTTTTGGCTTCCCCTTTGTCCTCTGCGCCAAACTTCTTCTTGCTGTTGAGGTTCTCCGGATAAATATCAACCCCCTTCAGCACATGGACAAATTTATAAGGAGGAGTCTTGTTGGCTTTTGAAGATTTGCGTTGGCAGCAGATCCAAGCAAAGAGCGAGACAGTGAAGACCAGCCCAAAGGCGCTGAAGATCCCAACCACGGTTGGGATTTCATCTGCAAATCAAAGCAAATGTCAACAAACATATGAACGGTGGACTTCAGAGCTCACAAGTGATAGTTAACTTAGCAAGAACCCGGCAAAATGATAGAGTGAAGCAATTCGACTGTACAATATACTAAGAGAAAGCATATTCATTTTGTGCCCCCTGCAGGTATCTATGAAAAAAAAATTCCATCTGGAGATTTTTCTCCAGATGCATGCATGATGGAAAGAAATAGAGTTTAACAATCATGATTGTAACAAACAGCCTGGAGCAATTAAATTTTGTGGGTTTCCTAGATGAAGTTACGGATTCACTAAGTGTACAAAGACGTTTGATTCCCTCTAACATCCTTCACATTTGCCTTGTCATCTGGCCAAAAAGATTTGAAATATATTATTCCTATAATGTTCACTTTGACACCAGTCTTTGCTTTGTCCCTTATGTTCAAGGAGCTTCATCTTTATACAAACCTTTTATAGAAGAGATTATAATACAGCACGAAAATGTTAACTTTTATGAGCTTTTCCACCAGTCTGGCATACTGATATGAAGCTGAGTGTTAATATAGATAATATATAATTATTTTTCCCCCGTTATTTCATTATCTTTTATATGCATGGTTTATATTTTCTTTTCTAATTGCAGGAGAAACCGATGAGACTTTTCAGAAGTCTCCGGCAACGTAGGTGCCTAAAGAACAAGGATTTAGTCTCTATTTCTACAAGCACAGCAACTATGATTTTTTTTCCCCTTCTCCATTACTCAGAGAAAAGAAGCCCACATTCTAGACAGCAATAGGGAAAACAGCATGGAAGCTGCAATGACATCTGGAGTACGGATAAAAGTGGGACACCGAGGAGATCATTAGCATTTCATGAGTAAGCAGCACAGGGCCAAATGAATGCCACTAATTGGAAATCCAATTCTGCCCATAAGTAACATTTCCGAGCAAGTTTAAGTGCCAGGCACTGGCAACAGCAATCCGAATGAAAGTCTACCTTCTCCTAGCAAAATGGGAATGCATGAAATATTGATGCAGAAAAGAAGTGCGTCTTTCATGCGTGGGGACAGGTATGCAAGAAAATGTGTGCTGTATTCTTTCTGGCCAGGGGATTTTCTGGAAAGGAGAAGTGGATGCTGTCCTTGACGATTCTTATTGGAGAGAAGGACTCCGCTTTTGAGTGGGGGAAGAGTAACAGACTCACCCCTCTGTTAAAATTATGAGACAATGAATGGACCTACTAAGCAAGCATTAAAAGGGTTGAGCATGGACCATTGTCATTTTTAGGAAGCATCCCCTTCTGGCATGAGGGTTTTCTGGTCTTTTGAGGAGAGGACTTTCCCATTTTTGATTAGGGTTGATCAATGAGAAGACAACTCATGGTTGTACGTTAGTCTGCAGGAAATGTTGCTTTGGGATAAGACGCTGGGTCAGTTACATTGTAGCCTCTTCCTATGTCACTAACTCCCTTCACACGCCCCCTTTTTAACATCTCTTCCAGTTGAGGGACAACTTATCAGCAGTGAGGGAATGGCATTTCCATAAGATGCTTACAAGGAAGTTCAGGTGGGTATTACCTCCCTTGAACAGGTTTTAATTGTCAACCAATGTGTTTGCAAGTACTGTTTAGAAGCCCGCACCCAGCGGATTGTTCCTGGGAGAAAGTTACAGGTATTAATTATCTTCCCAAAGTCAATTACGAGGTGAGCAAGCTGTCGCAAATGAAATTAGAAGCACCTATGAGGGGATGGACCAAGAAGAAATCCCAACTCATCGTGCTCTCTCCTAACCGCCAGTGGGAACACCATCTGCTGTGATGCTGTTTTCCTAGGATCACCTAGGTATTCTAACATCTGTGTGAGAACGAGATGCTGACTTGAGACTCTACGAGCTATCGGGAAAAAAGAGCAAGGCAGATTTCAAGAGTGTCGATATGAAAAGACCCCCTTCCACATTCTCTGCATGCAAACTGAAGTCAACATTGAACTGATTTATTTTCATGGGAAGCCAAAAGAACAACTTGACCCAGGGATGGAAGCAATAACATATGTTGCTTAGGAATGATCCCATTGTCCCAGAAGAAGCCATCAGGAGTTTAAAATGAGGCCATCAGGAGTTTATAACACAATACTATGTGTTATAGGTGGTACCCCGAGAGCATTGCATGGCAAAGACAATCAATGAGACAATGTTCACTCACTCATCTACCCCACACTTAAATATCTGAAAAAAGAAACCTATGTAGGTATGCATTTTTCTCTTGGTCAAAAAAAAAAAAAAGGTTATTTATTCAGCATTACAGCAGAGGAGAAATACCAATGATTTTGTTCTGATTTTCAGGTTTTCAGAGCCAAAGCAGCCACTTTAAGTTTCTTTCTGAAATCTTGCACTGAGTTAAAAGCATGAGATAACACTTTACGGGCATTATTATCCAAGAAACAACACTTATGACAAGAGGCAAACAGACATCTGCTTAGAGGAGAGGTAGAAAGGCACAGCGATATGAATGTTGAGATGGATGACTAATCTTTTTTTAAGTGTCTGGTAGCTACCCTTGTACGAACAGAAGCGATTATGACCATTTTTCCGAGAGCATGTAGAGGAGAGGTTTGAAATGACTCATCCTCGTCTCGATCACGGCTTCCTTCTAACAAAGATCGAGGCAAATCCATCTTTTCTCTGTCCTCAAACCCCCCTTACCTTCCTCCCCGGTCCTTATATTCTGTTCGCAACATCGGGAGAAGGAAGACATTAGGATGAAGAAGGAATAATCTGAACAGTCTAAAAGCAGCAGAAGAGAAGAAGGAGGAGGAGGAAGCGCAAACTTTTGCCCAATCCACCCATCTTCCCATAGATGCTTGGAAAGGGAGGCGAAGACAAGCCATCTTCCAAGCTCAAAGTGGAAACACGCCTGACGCTTCCAAGGGTCGAAAGTCCCCAAGGAGCCCAAAATGGCAGAGTCATCTACTTTGCTTGAGAAGTGGGGAGTGGGGGGGCAGGAATGAAACCCACCTGGATTCGCATTTTTGTCATTTCTCTCTTTAAAAATATATATATATATATATATTTTAAAAAAAGATCTTTCTTACCAAATTCTTCTCTGCTGGCTGTAATCGGAGCCATGTTGTTTGCTCGCGTGCGCTGTCCAAGGTGCTGAAGCGCTGTCCAAGGTGCTGAAGGTTTCTTTTTCCCTTCTCTTTCCCTCCGGCGGATCCCGGCGCAAAAGGAAAGACGCGCGCAAGCCCACCAACCAAAACAGGGGAGACTTCTTTCCCGACGCGATGCCGACACCAGCCCGAAAGATCCGGGAAGGTTTGGGAAAGAGGAGGAGGAGGAGGAGGAGGAGGTAGAGAGAGAGAGGAAACGCGGGTGGGAGGGGGAGAGAGAGAAAGAGAGAGAGACTGAAGGGAGGGCAGGCCTGATCGGGTGCTCCCCTCCGTCACAGCGATTCGTGAGCCCTTGTCCGCTGGTTCGGGTCTTCTGACTCACCGAGCTCGGAGCCCGAAGACGTGGTTGAAACCCAAATTGACGCAATTCTGACGCTACCGGAGTGAAATCAGTACCTCCCCCCCCCCCCCTCCCTCCCCCCCCCCCCCCCCCCCCCCACGCACTCCTCCACTCCTGAGACACACCAGCCCACATTCATCAATTATTTTAACGGCTCTGCTGCAGGAGATTAGCTCACATTCTCAGCCGGGCGTAGATAGCAATGCTAATTTCTAGGGCCAACCCTGCCTCGCGGGTTTTTGTTTTTTTGTTTTGTTTTGTTTTGTTTTTTTTGCTACCACCAGTCTGGCAGTCTTAAACCTGGAAGACGGGGCTGAGGAGAGAGGGAGAAAGAGAGAGGGGGGAGGGAGGGAGGGGGGAGAGAAAGAGAGAGGAGAGACAGGGAAGGAGGAAGAGAGGGAGAGGGAGAGACTGAGAAAGAGAGAGATATGACAGAGAGAGGGGAGGGGGAGAGGGAGAGAGAGGGGGAAGAGAAAGAGAGAGGAGAGAGGGAAGGAGGAAGAGAGGGAGAGCGAGGGAGAGGGAGAGAGGGAGAAAGAGAGAGATATGACAGAGGGAGTGGGAGAGGGGGAGAGAGGAGAGAAAGAGGGAGGGAGGGAGGAAGAGAAAGAGAGAGAGAAAGAGAAAGGGAGAGATATGGGGAGAGGGAGAGAGAGGGGGAAGAGAAAGAGAGAGGAGAGAGGGAAGGAGGAAGAGAGGGAGAGGGAGGGAGAGGGAGAGGGAGAGAGGGAGAAAGAGAGATATGACGGAGGGGGAGAGGGGGAGAGAGGAGAGAAAGAGAGAGGAGAAAGAGGGGGAGGGAGGAAGAGAAAGAGAGAGAGAAAGAGAAAGGGAGAGATATGACGGGGAGAGGGAAAGAGAGAGGAGAGAGAGAGGGAAGGAGGAAGGGAGGAAGGGAAAGAGAGAGAAAAAAGGGAGAGAGTGAGAAAGAGAGAGATATGACACAGAGAGAAAAAGACAAGGGAGAGGAGAGAGGAAAGAAAGAGAGGAGAGAGAAGGAGGGAGGGAGACAGAGAGAGAAATAAAGGAGGAGAGTGAGAAAGAAAGAGATATGACAGGAAGAGAGAAAAAGAGAGACTTGTTTAAAGAGAGAGAGAAGAGAAAGAGGAGAAAAAGAGAGGGGGGGAAGGGGAGGGGAGGGGGAGAGGGGGTTGTTCACAGATGTAGGAAGTGAAGTGGGAGGTAGGGAATGTCCCAGACGCATTTCTTTTTCCCCTGGAAATGCTTCTTTAGTGTGATTTGCCAGATATCTGGAGTGCTCGCTAGGGGGAACCTTGAACACGGATTCCCAGACTGACTGGAATAGGCGTAAACAGATTATAGCTTGTCAGAGCTCCATTCTAAACAGATTGTAGCTTGTTAGATGTAGCTTCTAAACAGATTGTGGCTTTTTGGACCTACCTGATACCTCTTCCTCCCTCTTTTTCTCTCTGACACTTACTTCACACCCACTTTTTTTTCTCGCATTTTTACTTTTGAAATCTGTCCTTGTGATACCATGCATTATTAACAAGTTCTCCATCATAAATGGACATCCCTGGTGGATGGGTCTTGGCTGATCTTGAAAAGGTCTGCAGCCTTGGGCTAGGTTGGGATGAAACGGGATGAAGAACCATCTGGAAATCTGGAAGAAAGAACGGGAGGTTTAAAAATAGAAGGAAACAATGGCCAACCACTTTTCTATTATTTCCTGGAAAGGTGCATAGATATTGCTATGCAGTCACTAGGAGGAAAATTTAGCCTAAAAGAGACTCATATTATAAAATGTATGAGCTATTTTCCAAACCACCTGAAGGCAGGAAGAGAAGCAATGGGTGGAAACTAATCAAGGAGAGAACCAACCTAGAACTAAGAACAAATTTCTTGACAGTGAAGACAAGCAACGTAATTGCTTGCCTCTCGAAGTTGGGTGCTCCAACACTGGAGGTTTTCAAGAAGGAATTGCACAGCCATTTGTCTGGACTGGTATAGGATTTCCTGCTTGAGCAGGGGGTTGGACTAGAAGACCTCCAAGGTCCCTTCCATCCCTGTTATTCTGCTAAAAGCACACCAAAGAGAGAAGCCACACAACAAAATCAGAAGCAACAAAAAATGCAATCTAGATAATTGTTGATGGGCAAATAAATGGAGAGGGGAGACAGAGGATTTTTTAAAAAAATGTATTTACTTATTTTTCACATTTTTGAACTGCCAATCTCTCTCAGAATCACTGCAAACATAGGTTCCTTTTGGTTTCAAGTTAGTTTTCTTTAATTATAATTTTCAAGTGAATTTCCCCTCTAAGATTCTTTTTAAAAAAAAAAATAATAATATTGGCTCAGTAGTTGCTTCTAGAATGAAAGTAGAGTTCTGTGAAAGATACTACATTGAACTCCATGGGATTGCTTTCCATGTCACGGTGGCACAGTGGTTAGAGTGAAGTACTGCAGGCTACTTTTGCTGATTATTGGCTGCCAGCAGTTCGGCAGATCGAATCTCACCAGGCTCAAGGTTGACTCAGTCTTCTATCCTTCCGAGGTGGGTAAAATGAGGACACAGATTGCTGGGGGCAATATGCCAATTCTGCAAATTGCTTAGAGAGGGCTGTAAAGCACTGTGAAGTGGTATATACTGTAAGTCTAAGTGCTATTGCTATTTATTTATTTATTTATTTATTTATTTATTTATTTATTTATTTATTTAAAATTTATATACCACCCTTCTCCCTGAGGACTCAGGGTGGTGTACAGCCAGAATTAAAAAACATAAAATACAAATATTAAAAAACAATTAAAATATATATAAATTTGGCCCAAAATTAAAAATACAAACCAATTAAAACATTTAAAATTTCTTCTTAAGCCAGCCCGGCTTGCTGGAAAAAGTGGGTTTTAAGGGCACGGCGGAAGGCACTGAGGTCTTGGATTCTCCTTATCTCTGGGGGCAACTGATTCCAGAGGGTAGGTGCCCCCACAGAGAAGGCCCTCCCCCTGGGGGTCACCAGCCTACGTTGATTGGCTGATGGCACCCCGAGGAGGCCCTCTCTGTGGGAGCGCACGGGATGATGGGAGGTCATTGGTAGAAGCAGGCGGTCTCGAAGATAGCTAGGCCCGATGCCATGGAGCGCTTTAAAGGTGATAACCAGCACCTTGAAGGGCACCCGGAAGACCACTGGTAGCCAGTGCAGCTCGCGCAGGAGCGGTGTTACATGGGAGCGCCATGATGCTCCCGTCACTACCCGCCCTGCTGCATTCTGGACCAGTTGGAGCCTCCGGGTGCTCTTCAAGGGGAGCCCCATGTAGAGAGCGTTGCAGTAGTCAAGGCGAGAGGTGACGAGGGCATGAGTGACTGTGCACAGGGAATCCCGATCAAGAAAGGGCCACAACTGGTGGATCAGGCGAACCTGACAAAAGGTCCCTCTGGCTACCACCGTCAGATGTTCCTCTAAAGACAGCTGCATATCCAGGAGGACTCCCAGATTGCGAGCCCTTTCTGTGGGGGCCAAAGACTCGCCCCCAATAGTGATGGAGTGATGGAGTCAACTGACTATATCGGGATGCCAGGAGCCACAGCCACTCAGTCTTGGAAGTGCTATGTAGATATGTCTAGAATTGGGCTGAAAATATATTTCTCTAGAAGCATGGGATGGGGAGATCTGGGCTGCTGCTGCTCCTCCTTTTTCTCCTCCTTTTTCTCCTCCTTTTTCTCCTCCTTTTTCTCCTCCTTTTTCTCCTCCTTTTTCTCCTCCTCCTCCTCCTCCTCCTCCTCCTCCTCCTCCTCCTCCTCCTCCTCCTCCTCCTCCTCCATTCCCCACTTCTACCTTGTAACACAAGAACTGCCTTTATAACTTTCTATGCTCCGTGTAGATACTCCATTCCTGATCTGTAATTTCCATGAAGTCTTGCCTGGGAATAATGTTTTCTATCTTTTTTTAAAAAAAAAATATTACTCGTGGTTTTCAGCTGGTTGAAACCTGTCCCACAGCTGGCACTTTCTGTTACCTTATATAAATCAATGTAAAAGCTAAATTGAGTCTCACTGCCCTGCATTTTAGAGAGCTGCTGGTTGGTATCAATTCAAAACATATCTTGAATGGCTGCAGACCAACATTTTAATATCTCTTGAAATTCTGAATTCACAACTAGAATAAAAACATTCACGCAGGTAGTTAAACATAGCGCAAAATAAATAATGAGAAACACTGGTTTAGCACATTGTTAGCAGGATCCTGAAGAGAACCTGCCTTTAGAACAATTTTGTCCAAAATACTGTTCTTTGATGAGTTGTGCTCCAATTTAGAACACAGAACAGTCTGGCAACATTCATGTAATATAAAAATATCTGGTAACAACTTCTTCTTCTTCTTCTTCTTCTTCTTCTTCTTCTTCTTCTTCTTCTTCCTTCTCTTCTTCTTCTTCTTCTTCTTCTTCCTTCTTCCTCTTCCTCTTCCTCTTCCTCTTCCTCTTCTTCTTCTTCTTCTTCTTCTTCTTCTTCTTCTTCTTCTTCTTCTTCTTCTTCTTCTACCATATCCATCATCGGATGTTGGCAATCATGTTGGAAATCCTATTTTTGTCGACAGCCGCATGAAAAAGTGCTGCTGAGTTTTGTCCAAATCAGTCCCTTAGGTTTTGAAGCTATGATGTTCTTCTTCTGCCTGGACTTCGTTTACCTTCAATCTTTCCCTGGAGGATTAAGTGAATCCTTAATATTTTTCTGGGTGTTGCATCACATGTCCAAAATATTCTAACTTTCACTTTTTAATGGCTTTGATGATTTCCCTTTGCTTTCCCAAATGGCTTATCAATTAATCAGCTTAATGTTATATCTGGTAACATTCTTGTAATAATTAACCAGTGGAACAAGTTGCTTTTGGAAATTGTGGGTGCCCCCAACACTGGAGGCTTTTAAGAAGAGCCTGGACACCCATCTATCAGAAATAGTATAGATCTCCTGTGAGGGTTGGACTAGATGACCTCCAAAGTCCCTTCCAGCTCCATTACTGTTACTAATATAGGTGATCAACAATAAAATATTGACTTTGGCCTATTCCCCACTGGTTCAGGTTGCTTGTGCCCAACAGAGATGTTGTGATTGTTCTTGGTTGCTTTTTATGCTACTATGTTATTTATGTTTTTAATTATTGGTTCTGTTTTTTACTCTGTTTTTACTTTATTTTAATTGTTAGCCCACCCAGAGTCCTATATATGAGATGGGCAGTGATATAAATGCATTAAATATATAAAGACCCCAAGGGGCCTTTAGGTGGGGAGAAAAGCAAAATTTCTATAGATTTCTCTATTCAAGCTGCGGAGATAAAGAAAAGCGATAAAGAAAAGGAATTACGCAGCTGCTGTCCAAATGAAGCGGGAGAAACTGACACAAATTAGTAGTTTTATATGAATAAATATTTTTAACATTTATATATGCTAGTCAGGAGTGCAGGAACATCGTGAGGTAAAATCGAACAATCGACAGAGCATGCAGAAGAAAACGGCGGGAAAACAAAGGGACACTCCCCCTTTTCACCCATGGCAACCAATCACAGCGCAGATTGCCTCACGCAGGACCCAGCACTCTCCAACCAACTCATCAGCCACAACCCTATTCCCTGGCCCATCGTACACTTAACTGTCCCAGCTACTAAATGTAATATCTTAACATTTTGCAACAAGAGAAGTGACGGACTTTTGAAAGAGTCCTTCCTCTGACCAACCCCTACATATTTTTGCCCCACCAAACATGGAAATTGCTTAAGCAAATTGTTTAAACAAAATGTGATCTCCAGCTACCTGTACAGGTAGTCTTCCACATACCAGAGTTCATTGAATGACCGTTCGAAGTTACGATGGCACTGAAGAAAGTGACTTGTGACGGTTTTTCACACTTAACGACTGTTGCAGCATCCCCACGATCAAAATTCAGAGGCTTGGCAACTGATTCACAGTTATGACGGTGATCCCCTTTGGCGACCTTCTGACCAGCAATGTCAATGGGGAAGCCAGATTACTTAGCAACCGTGTTACTAACTTATCAATGGCAGCGATTCATTTAACAACCGAGGCAAGAAAGGTCACAAATTGGGGCAAAATTCACTTAAGAACTGTCCCGCTTAGCAACAGAAATAGCCGGTTCCATTCTGGTCATAAGTCAAGGACTAGCTGTATTTGAATTTTCTCTCAAAGTAGAATATGCCGAAAAAATATTGAATATCTCTGTACTCTGATGCAATTCATTCACGCATCCATTCATTCATTCCTACCACTTCTGTATCACTCCTTTGGTGTTGGAGAAGATTCTTGTGAGTCCCTTGGACTGGGACTCAATTCTTAAAAAAAAAAAAAAGATCAATCCTGATTGTTTCTTGGAAGGGCAGATGCTGACGCTGATGCTCAAATTCTTTGGCCACCTAATGAGAAGAGAGCATTCTGACCCAGCTCCACAAACACGAGAAATCCTCTGAAGTTAACTCAAAGATTCCTTTATTAGGAGTGCCAGCAGCCCCAGCAAAAAGTTCCTCTCTCACCATAGGCTAACAAGTCTGTCTGATCTGTCCCCGTCCACACACACACACACACAAACACAGCCAGCCGAGGGTTAAGGAAACACTTTGGCACACACCCAGGTCTTTATCTCCAACTTGGCAGCGATATACACACCGTCTGCCAAGTGCATTTATTTCCACAAAACAGAAAGATAAGATACTTAGCGTACAAAAGTCAAATCAGAATAATATTCCTCTCAGCAGTTTCCGGACGAGGCTTTAGTGACTATCCAAGGTTTACTTTTGTTCGTCACAGGGATCACTGGCCACCACCCTCTATTATATAGTCTCTGGGGTGTGGTCCAGTGACTTAGTTCTAATCCCTAGCACGCCTCCTGAGCTGCTGCAATCGTTTATCACGCCTTCGGAGGCGTGCGTCCAGGAATGATGTCTCTCCCTCACTCTCATCCAAGCCACCTGTCTCCCTGCTAATATCCTCTCCCTCGGCCGGCACCTGAGACAGTGCCAGAGGGGAGGGGCCTGGAGAGGGAGGCCTGGCTGACTCCTCTTCCTCATGCTTGGAGCTTTCTTCCTCCGATGGGACAGGCTCAGAGGGCGGGGCCACAACACTGTCCGGCAGGGAGATGAATAGTTGTCTGCCACATCTATTCATCTCTATCCCCTGCCTTTTATCCCCAGAACTAGAGTGGGGTTTTGTTAGCAGTGGTGGCTCTTCCATCCCAAGAACCGGCCCATTGATTTCCACTGCTCTCCTCTCCTCTGTCTTCTGTGCATCCGCGCATCAGGCACTGGACCCAGCCGTTCCTCCTATTCCTCATCAGCCACCTCCAGACCTGGAGGCGGTTGACTGTCCATCTGAGGGCTGACGGATGGCCCAGGCTCCGCCTCTGTCTCTCTCTCTGCCAACTCCATTCCCTCTTCCCCCTCGAAGCTCTCAGGTTGCCTTAATGCTGACCCTGACTCCCACACCTCCTCCTCATCTGATTCTGTTGTTGGAGTGGCCGGCAACCGACAGGCCACAACAGAGACGACTTATTAGAAAAGACCTCGATGTTGGGAAAGATGGAAGGCAAAAAGGAGTAGGGGACAGCAGAGGATGAGATGGTTAGATAGGGTCATCAACGCAATGAATATGAATTTGGCAAGCTCCAGGAGACAGTGCAGGACATGGTAGACCTGGCATGCTATGGCCCATGCAGTGGTGGGTTTCAAAATTTTTTACTACCGGTTCTATGGGTGTGGCTTGGTGGGCATGGCATGACATGGCTTGGTGGGTGTGGCAGGGGAAGGATACTGTAAAATCTCCATTCCCACCCCACTCCAGGGAAAGGATACTGTAAAATCTCCACTCCCTACCCAATCCAGGGGAAGGTTAATGCAAAATCTCCATTTCCTCCCGATCAGCTGAGACTTGGGAGGCAGAGAATAGATGGGGGAGGGGCCAGTCAGAATTTTTACTCTCAGTCATCCAAACTACTCAAAATTTCCGCTACCGGTTCTCCAGAACTGGTCAGAACCTGCTGGAACCCACCTCTGGGCCCATGGGGTCGCAAAGTGTCAGACATGACTTAGTGACTGAACAATAACAAACTACTCTTTTCCAACTAGTGATGAAAATGAAGATGAAGATTTTAACAGTCTTTGGAAAACCACCAAACTTGCAACTTGCAACTTCTCGCTGGCCAAACGTCATGTCTCCCATATGTTTAGGTAAGCATCGGATCTAGCAAATCTACCCTTTCAACCAATAGAGAAAACTACAGGTTTCCATACTGAGATAAAGACAGAAGCTTTTAATGGCAGTAAGTAGGATCCATATCTAGTTATTTCTTTGGGATTCTGCAAAAATGGCACTGGCAGCTGGAAACGGCCATATGTTTCCCACAATTGGCAGTAAAACTGCACAGTGGGAAGCCTAGGCACATTCCTCCATGACTCTGAAGGTCATATATTTATGGACAAGTGCCACAAATAGCCTACTCCTAGAGAGTCTTTCCAGTTTTACATGGCTTCCTTTTCTGAAAAAAATTGAGGAGACTGTTCTTTAGGCAAAAGCCCACATTCCACTAGCTGTACAGTATTGATTTTCCTCCATAGTTCTATTTCCCATTTGTGCTGTCCGGTCTTCCTTTCAGATTGACTTCATTCACAGAACATGGAAAAATATTATTTTGATAATTCAAAAGGTAGTCCTGGTGGAGTTTGGGGTGAGAATTCCTTCCCCCCCCCCCAAAGCTTTATAGAGAGAGAGTATGATGGTCTAAGGTAGCTTCATTTCACTCCTGATCAAACTTACCCAGTTTTTTGGGGGGAAGGGAGCCATTTGGACAATTGATGTTGCCTATGGATCTGTAGTCCATAGTCATAGTCCAAGAAATCAAAAGACGCTTGCTCCTGGGGAGGAAAGCTATGGCAAATCTAGACAGCATTCTAAAAAGCAGAGACATCACCCTGCCAACAAAAGTGCGTATAGTCAAGGCGATGGTTTTCCCAGTTGCAATGGATGGCTGTGAAAGTTGGACCATAAGAAAGGCTGAGCGCCAAAGAATTGAGGCCTTTGAACTCTGGTGCTGGAGAAGACTCCTGCAAGTCCCTTGGACTGCAAGGCCATCAAATGGTCTTTCCCAGAGGAGATCAACCCTGACTGCTCTTCAGAAGGCCAGATCCTGAAGATGAAACTCAAATACTTTGGCCACCTAATGAGAAGGAAGGACTCCCTGGAGAAGAGCCGAATGCTGGGAACGATTGAGGGAAAAAGAAGAAAGGGATGACAGAGAATGAGGTGGCTGGATGGAGTCACTGAAGCAGTTGGCATGAGCTTAAATGGACTCCGGGGGATGGTAGAGGACAGGAAAGCCTGGAGGAACGTTGTCCATGAGGTCACGATGGGTCGGACACGACTTCGCAACTAACAACAACAACAATGGATCTGTAGTTAAAAATAGACATAGCCTGAACATAGAAAGGAAGACCAGAAAAGCTTTCACCTTTTTAACTTCAATTTCCTAAATTGCAAACCATCAATCGGTAGAATGGCTTGCCAACCAGAAGTTGTGGGTGCTTCATCGCTGGAGGTTTTCAAGAAGAGAGCTGAAATGGCATAGGGCAGTGTCACGTGCCAAAAGCGGGGGGGGAGCGTAGGGGGGTTGCACTCACACATGCCCACACCCATAATTCAATGTGCCCCACCCCCCACACATGCACACATGACCCCCCCCCCGTGTGTCCCCCACTTTTGGCACGTGATGTCACGGTGGGTCTGGTAGGCCCGTTTTTCGCCGAGGAGCCTGGGGAGGATGAAAACAGCCTTCCCCACCCCCGTGGAGGCCCTCTGGAGGCCGGAAATGGACCCTTTCCCAACTTCTGGTGGGCCCAGAAGGCCTAAAAATCCTCTGGCTGGCACACGCATGAGCTAGGTCAACGCTCACATGCCCACAGATATGGCTCCACATGCCACCTGTGGCACACATGCCATAAGTTCGCCATCACAGGTATAGGGTATCTTACTTGAACATGGCGTTCGATTAGAAGACCTCCAAGATCCCGTCCAACTCTGTTATTTGTGTAACTTGAGCTTGCAAATAAACAGTGTAAGAGAAGAGAGGGCATTACCTTGATGGATCCCATTTTGCTGCCCCTCCCCTCTTTCATTCGGCCCTCCCTTGCTCTTGTTAATGCATTTCCCCTCCATCCCCTCTGGCAGTTCCTCCCTGCTTCTACCAACATCTGAAAATCATGGTTCTCCATGTTCTTCAGCTCCTGTGGACTAATTACATTTAGCTTGGGTCTGTCAGCCTTGTGAGGTATAACAGACAGGAAACACAGCCAGATGAGCTAATTCTACTTTATGGTCAGGTTACGCAAACAGCATCTTGCAAGCCTGGAACAGTCTATCTGTCAAGTGCCAGGAAAATCAGGTCAAATGGGTACAAAGCAGTGGTGAAATCCAAATTTTTTTACTACCGGTTCTGTGGGCATGGCTTGGTGGGCATAGTGTGGCTTGGTGGGCATGGCAGGGGAAGGATACTGCAAAATCCCCATTCCCTCCTCACTCCTGGGTGAAGGATATTGCAAAATCTTCATTTCCACCCCACTCCTGAGGGAAGGATACTGCAAAATCTCCATTCCCTTCCCACTCCTGGGGGAAGGATACTGCAAAATCTCCATTCCCTCCATTCTCCAAACTACTCAAAATTTCCGCTACCGGTTCTCCAAACTGCTCAAAATTTCCGCTACCGGTTCTCCAGAACCTGTCAGAACCTGCTGGATTTCACCCCTGGTACAAAGCTCTCTACAAAAATCTGAGCTACTAACAGCCCAAGCAAACTAGCGGTAGATAAGAATCACAGGAATTCAAGCTGGTCTGGACTTAGATCTCTTGTGGGTGTGAAGGAACTCATGACTGATGATGCATTTGAACCCTCCTTCAGGTTCAGCCTGATCATCTCCTATGGCCGTGATGGCGAACCTATGGCACATGTGCTCGAATGGCACTCGGAACCATGTCACTTAGCATGCGCGGCGTCGCCCGTTCCTCTTCCGGGTTTCTGGCGCACATGTGCATGTGATGATCAGCTGGCCTTTGTGCGTCCGGCAGTCCTGGAAACCAGAAAAGCTGGTCTTCCATTTTCCGGCATGAACATGCATTCCAGCCAGCTGATCGGCACATGCGCATGTGTCGCAGTAACCGGAAGACTTGCTTGCCGGTGCGCATGTGCATGCCAGAAACCAGAGGTACCTTATCCAGCATGTGCATGCCCCCTGGGCAGCTCTTCTTTCTGGTCGTAGCCCTGATGAGTGCTCCCATCACTGTCCTACAGTATCTCTCCCCCCATCTCTTTTACATCCCAGGAAACTAGAGAGGGTGTCTTCTCAGCCGCTTGCCCCAGCCACATTCCTGCTGCAAGCTAAGCTGTCTCTTATCCTTGTCTGCATCTCCCAAGATAATTTGCGCCTACCATTACACAATCAGACCAAACACAATTAGCCAGCTATGATCAAAACAATAGTTAAGGAGAAACGGGGAGGAGGGAGAAATGAGAGTTGAGCCAAACAATACCAGGATGGTGAATGTATATTTAGTTACACCTGTAGCTAAATGTTAACACAACGAAACCGGAACATCAATATGTAATACGTACTCCAATTGCACAGAGCCTATTGATCTGCCTATCCAAAGAGCATCAGTTTTATGTTAGTGGCATACAGTCAGCAGCGTAATATAGATGCTGCCTCTGACCCATTGATGCATTTCACCAAAGTGTGCGGCAGAGAACAGGAAGTCTAGCAGGGATGCCCATTAGTGTTAAGGAGGAAGACGGAGCTGTCAATTAGCAGCTGACAAAGGTGTTTTCCTTATGGGTTTCTTGGGAGGTAAGGAAGACTGTTTCTGCAGGGGGTCGGTTCCAACGAGACAGGCAACCTTGCAAAAATGGCTCACTGTCAAAGCAGGCCGGGGGGCGTCGCTTGAATGAGCATCAACACAGACAATTTAAAATGTGAGAAGACAATTGAGTTGAGCGCAAACCCCAGGAAGAGAAAAACGTCTTGCCTGAACAGACTAACATCGTCATCCATAGTCAGTACTGTGTGGACCGCGCTTGTACGCACATTGTAAAAACTCACTGCAGGGGTGAGACCACACTTAGAATATCACTCCAGGACTGGCAACTGACTCGTATTTGCAGTGTCCTGTGGTCATACGATCACCTTTTGTGACAAGTAAAATCAACGGGAGAGCCAGTTTTGCTTAACAACCATGTGACTAACTGAACAGCTGCAGCGCTTCACTTAACAACTGAGGCAAGAAAGGTCATCAAATGAGGCAAAGCTCACTTAACAACTGTCTCACTTAGCAATAGAAATTTTGGACTTAGTTATGGTTGTAAGCCGAGGATTACATGCAAAGAACTGGACTTTGGCTGGGTTGCTTTATGTTGTTCTTGAGGAATGGAATGGGATAGGATAGGATAGGATAGGATAGGATAGGACAGGACAGGACAGGACAGGACAGGACAGGACAGGACAGGACAGGACAGGACAGGACAGAACAGAACAGAACAGAACAGAATAGAATAACAGAGTTGGAAGGGACCTTGGAGGTCTTCTAGTCCAACCCCCTGCTTAGGTAGGAAACTCTATACCATTTCAGACAAATGATTATCCAACCTCTTCTTAAAGACATCCAGTGTTGGAGAACTCACAACTTCTGGAAGCAAGTTGTTCCATTGATTAATTGTTCTAACTGTCAGGAAATTTCTCCTTAGTTCAAAGTTGTTTCTCTCCTTGATTAGTTTCCATCCATTGTTTCTTGTCCTGCCCTCAGGTGCTTTGGAGAATAGCTTGACTCCCTCTTCTTTGTGGAACCTAAATTTGACTCCCTCTTCTTTGTGGCAGCCCCTGAGATACCGGAAGACTGCTATCATGTCTCCCCTGGTCCTTCTTTTCATTAAACTGGACATACCTAATTCCTGCAACCGTTCTTCATATGTTTTAGCCTCCAGCACTCTAATCATTTTTATTGCTCTTCTCTGCCTTCTTTCTAGAGTCTCAACATCTTTTTTTACATCGTGACGACCAAAACTGGATGCAGGATTCCAAGTATGGCCTCACCAAGGCATGATAAAGTGGTATTAACACTTCACGTGATCTTGATTCTATCCCTCTGTTTATGCAGCCTAGAACTGTGTGGGGTTTTTTGCCCGCTGCTACACACGGCTGGCTCATATTTAAACAGTTGTCCATTTAAATGAATAGACCTGGTGCACTCTCTATACGATGACCAACATTTTGGCTTTTTACTGTTTTTATTTTTAATTTAAATTGGATTCTGTTGTTTCCTTTTTTTTAATGTATTTTACTTTTTTGTATTTGATTTTATTATATATGCACCTGGGGTCACTACATGAGATGACAGCTATATAAATATGACAAATACATAAATAAACCGAATTAAAAAGACATCACTTTCCAAGACGTTATTAGTGGTGATTCGTAAGCACCCATATTAAACAAAATTCACTTTATTATTTCCCTCCCGGTAATTAGGAACATGTTTGTATTGATTTATTTACAAAAATATTTTAAATCCTCATTAAACACGACAATCTTTCTGCCATGATATAAATAGCTAATCAATATACGCCAAATCAGAAGGCAGTCTTCAGCATTTCGCAGTAGAATATTCTCTCTTCTAAGCTTCCCTTGCAGTTTGTTAACTTCTAAATGCGTCAAGAAATAAATTAAGTACCAGCATGGGGCTAGAGGAGTAGTGAAAAACCGGAGACAGGTGCATTGAGCAAGTTCCATCTAGTGTGAAAAATATCTCAACTAATTATGGGGAGAGATCAGTGGTGGGATTCAAATTTTTTTTACTACTGGTTCTGTGGGCGTGGCTTGGTGGGCGTGGCAGGGGAAGGATACTGCAAAATGTCCATTCCCTCCCAACTCCTGGGGGAAGGATATTGCAAAATCCCCATTCCCTCCCCACTCCTGGGGGAAGGATATTGCAAAATCCCCATTCCCTCCCCACTCCTGGGGCCAGCCAAAGGTGGTATTTGCTGGTTCTCCGAACTACTCAAAATTTACGTTACCAGTTCTCCAGAACATGTCAGAAACTGCTGAATTTCACCCCTGGGAGAGATGTGCAAATACAAAAAGAAAGGTTGAAGGTCACACATGCATCCACCAGAAGAGAAATGGACACTAATCTAGGAGAGAAACAACTTAGAACTATGGAGAAATTTCATGACAGTTAGAACAGTTAATCAGTGGAACAACTTGCCTCCAGAAGTTGTGAATGCTCCAACACTGGAAGTTTTTAAGAAGACATTGGATAACCATTTGTCTGAGATGGCGTAGGGTTTCCTGCCTAAGCAGGGGGTTGGACTAGAAGACCTCCAAGGTCCCTTCCAACTCTGTTATTCTATTCTATTCTACTTGCACATTTCAATCAGAAATTGGTCTACCAAGGAAGACATCTCTATGAAATGTAGAAATATGAACTTTAAAGGAAAAAAGTGTGTTCATTCCTCAGCATATTATGCTTATGCTTGAAAAAAAATTCCACTTGGATAACTCAATGTTCTCAACAAGGGTTAAAAGGAAATATATAGGATTTTAGGTTGACCATTCCTGGTTAAAGGAACACAATATGCCTTCAAATCAGTACTGACTCCAGGTCTCTGCAAGGACTAGTCCTTGAAATTTGTCTCCCTCCATTCTTTTTTTTTCCTTCCTTCCTTCCTTCCTTCCTTCCTTCCTTCCTTCCTTCCTTCCTTTGCTTCTTTTCTCTTTCTTTCTTTCTTTCCTTCCCTCCCTCCTTCCTTCTTTCTTTCCTTCCTTCCTTTACTTCTTTTTCTTTCTTTTTCTTTCTTTCTTTCTTTCCTTCCTTCTTAATTTCTTTCTTTCCTTCCCTCCCTCCCTCCCTCCCTCCTTCCTTCCTTTTGTTACTCTCAATATAGACAATAAATTTATTCAATTTAATAAATTTATTAAATTTATTTAGTCAAAATTACCATAAATTTCTAACAAAGTGAACACAAGATGGGTTGTTGTTGTTTTCTCCATCCTCCCTCCCTCCCTCCCTCCTCCCTTCCTTCCTTCCTTCTATTACTGTCAACATTGCCATAAATGTCCAACAAGGTGAACACAAGATGGATTGTTGTTGTTTTCTCCTCCCTCCCTCCCTCCCTTCCTCCTATCCTTCCTTCCTTCCTTCCTTCCTTCCTTCCTTCCTTCCTTCCTTCCTTCATTCCTTCCTTCCTTCCTTTGTTTCTTTTCTCTTTCTTTCTTTCTTTCCTTCCCTCCTTTCTTCCTTCTTTCTTTCCTTCCTTCCTTTACTTCTTTTTCTTTCTTTCTTTCTTTCTTTCTTTCTTTCTTTCTTTCTTTCTTTCTTTCCTTCCTTCCTTCCTTCCTTCCTTTACTTCTTTTTCTTTCTTTTTCTTTCTTTCTTTCCTCCCTTCTTTCCTTCTTTCTTTCTTTCCCTCCCTCCCTCCTTCCTTCCTTCCTTCCTTCCTTCCTTCCTTCCTTCCTTTTGTTACTCTCAATATAGACAATAAATTTATTCATTACTGTCAAAATTACCATAAATTTCTAACAAAGTGAACACAAGATGGGTTGTTGTTGTTTTCTCCTCCCTCCCTCCCTCCCTCCCTGACTCCTTCCTTCCTTCCTTCCTTCCTTCCTTCCTTCCTTCCTTCCTTCCTTCCTTCCTTCCTTCCCAGTGCAAATCATTTACTACCCATTTCCGTATTCCTACCAAGGAAAGTCTAGGGACATGGTCATGGGGCGACTAGGAACTGACCTTCAATAGAAAGAAATTTACTTGGATTCCCCTTTAACATTTAAATTGTAAATTGCCCGTACCATTTTCCTTATTTCTCTATAACCCAGGAGGGAGAGAAAAGACTCGGCCTCTACCCACCGAGGTCCTTATTAAAACCCCTTTTGTCGAGCAGTGCTTGCTTAAAAGCTGCCTCTTAGTTTAAAGCAACATTTTTCAAAGTAAATGAGAAAACAAGCGAGCCCAGCAACTGCTCCCCTTTAAGTGCCTGGGTGTCTCTTAGAAGCAGCTTATCAAGTTTCTAGGCAGAAGCACCAGACAGATGAAAGGGGGGGGGTAGGGGCCTGTGGTTGCTAGGTGACGATTCATACATTCCCCAAAGTAGCCAACACCTCAATGATTATTTCTGTTAAAAACAACAACCACATTTTTTCCCCCTTTCCTTCGTTTTGCTTAAATCTTCTCTCTTCCCCACGTAGAAATTGGAATCTAAATGTAGACCGCTTCTGAAATCTTTCCCCAAAAGGGGTTAATCTCCCTTTGCTTTTAGGGTAATTGGGGTTTTTTTTTTCCCAAACCGGTCCAAATTCTAACCAATCAGACTTTGTCCTTATTAGGGGAATAAGAGGGAATCACCAAGTTTACAGATTGCTTTGAGGTTTATAGGATATTGAAAATGGTGTCACTCTGCTAAAATGTTGGAGGGGTTGAGTATATGGACGTCCACACCAGTGGTGAAATCCAATTTTTTTTTTACTACTGGTTCTGTGGGCGTGGCTTGGTGGGCATGGCAGGGGAAGGCTACTGCAAAATATCCATTCCCACCCCACTCCAGGGGAAGGATACTGCAAAGTCGCCATTCCCTTCCCACTCTGGAGCCAGCCAGAGGTGGTATTTGCCAGTTCTCCAAACTACTCAAAATTTCCGCTAACGGTTCTCCAGAACCTGTCAGAACCTGCTGGATTTCACCCCTGGTCCACACCCAATTGCTTCACATTGGTGCGGGTTACAACTGTGTGAGGCTGGATTGTCTCTCTTCTTTCTCAGAGGAGGAGGAAGAGGAAGCAAGGGAGGGAGGAAGGTGGAAGGAAGGAGGGAGGAACGCAGCAAGGGAGGGAGGGAGGGAGGGAAGGAGGAAGGAAGGAAGGAAGGAAGGAAGGAAGGAAGGAAGGAAGGAAGGAAGGAAGGAAGGAAGAAAGGAAGGAAGGAAGGAAGGGTAGGAAGTTAGCACCCACACTCTACTAAGAAAATGAAATATTCTAGGAAATATTAAAAAGGCAGAATATTATATTTCCCTGAAGGCATGTTTTTTAGAGGCAGGAAGCAGACTCACTCTTAATAGCCCCCACCCTCCTCAATAGCCCACAGCAGATGTCAGCACTTAAGAGATAAAGAGATAGCTAGGTCTATTCATAGGCAAATGCCCTCACCCAACATCCAACAAAGGTAGGATTAGCTCTCTACCCATCTAGCAACAGAACTCACCACATGGCACTTGGGGAGATTACATCACTCAGCAAGGCTCAACCAAGCTTGGGACTCAGAATGGACTACAGAGTTGCCCCTGCATGGCCCCATGGGAATCCGACAACCAATCAGAATACAAGCTCAAATTCAAAGCCCAACAGAGGGCATAAAACCCAGGCACTCTCAGCATCTCTGCCCTTTTTCTGCTCAGGAACTCAAGCCAGGTGATCCTGTTCATCAATAAACCTTTTTTTCCAAGCACTTCCATGAATCCAGTGTCTTTTTTCCCACTTGGAACTGAACCCAGAAGAATATTTCTTCCAACAGAAAGAAGGAAGGAAGGAAGGAAGGAAGGAAGGGAGAGAGAGAGGGGGGGAGGGAGGTTTATAGGATATTGAAAATGGTGTCACTCTGCTAAACTGTTGGAGGGGTTGAGTATATGGACGTCCACACCAGTGGTGAAATCCAATTTTTTTTTTACAGCACATCGGCCAAAAACAAAAAAACACATTCCAGACATATCTCTCTCAAGGCTGTCTCCCAGGGTTACCTACAGCAGCTGGTGGGGAGTGATCTCTACAACCCGCAAAATTGCTCCGTTGGCAAATGTGACTGATGACGCACTCTGGGGGGAGGGGGAAACAGGGTCAAGATTGGGTCGTAAATTACATGGGGTCAGAGTTGGCTTCACTTGGAATGTGCCGACATGAAGCTCCTAATAAATGACTGGATTTCTTTTGAAGCTTGGCTCGAGGCTCATGATTTAATTAGGGCATCCGTCGGAACTAGGGAGGAGCCGTCTTAACTCTCTTCCTCCCAACCAAACAATCTAAACTTTGCTTTATGTTGGTCCTCTGGAATGCAGCCCCTCCCTTCTGGGAATCCAGACTACATTCCACTATGTCATGATTAACAATACAAAGACTTGCAGAATTTTCAGACATTTTTCAAGCTAAAAGATTCATCATTAAGCCCTAGAAGACTTTATCTGATTTCCCCAAATAGCTGGCTGGAATGACATGCAGTTTTTCAACCTCTGACATAGTGAAAGGGAAAAGAAGAAAACCTTTGAGCTATATAACTGACATTTGGGGAACTCTTTTCTTTGCAGCACAATGCCTCAACCTCTGTTCCTGTTTTTCCATTAATATGTTTATCAAGACTGGGATTGCATTACTGTGAAACTGTTTATTAATCTGTTTGCACAGGTCTTTTCTGGATTCATTTAATGCAATGCAATCAAAAAGAATACGTGTAAGCTGTTGTAGGTATCTACTGTGTGCCATTTTTCCAAGAGAGGTAAATAACTGTAATAATCTAATGCAGGGGTGAAATCCAGCAGGTTCTGACAGGTTCTGAAGAACTGGTAGCGGAAATTGTGAGCAGTTCGGAGAAACGGCAAATACTACCTCTGGCTGGCTCCAGAGTGGGGTGGAAATGGAGATTTTGGAATATCCTTCCCCCAGGAGTGGGGAGGGAATGGGGATTTTATAGTATCCTTCCCTTGGAGAGGGAAGGGAATGGAGATTTTGCAATATCCTTCCCCCAGGAGTGGGGAGGGAATGGGGATTTTGTAGTATCCTTCCCCTGGAGTGGGATGGGAATGGAGATTTTGCAAAATCTAACAATTTTTAACTGTTTTTAAATGTTTTAAACGTTTTTAATTGGTAAATGAGTTTTAATTGGGCCAAATTTATATATCTTTTAATTGTTTTTAATATTTGTTCTGCATGTTTTTTAATCTGGCTGTACACCGCCCTGAGTCCTCAGGGAGAAGGGCGGTATAGAAATCCAATATAAAATAAATAAAAATAAAAAAATATCCTTCCCCTGGAGTGGGGAGGGAATGGGGATTTTGCAGTATCCTTCCCCTGCCACGCCCACCAAGCCACACCACACCCAGCAAGCCACGCCCACAGAACAGACAGTAAAAAAAACTGGATTTCACCACTAATGTCTAATGATCTAATGTCATTTGAACCACACTTGGCCTGCAAAGAAATCTTCTCTCACCTCTTCTTTGCATGCAGCCAGAAGGAATGGTATTTTAGCTACCCTAAATAGAATTGAAGCATACAAACAGGTTGCCAAGTAACAGCTTCTGAACAAAGTATGTCTACTAATAATAAAGAATGGCAGAGAGAGGTGATTCTGCTTTTAGTCCAGTTTTCTCCATACAAGGGCAAGGCCACCCCATTAATTTGACACTAAAAAAAAATTTCCTTTTGTATAGAGAAGAATGGAGCCCACAAATTATTTCTTTCCATGAGGGACTGTGTTGGGTTGATCTTAGTCAATCAATCCGAACAGAGTTGAAAGTGGGGGTGGGCTGCTGTGGGTTTGCAGGGGTTCGGGAGAACCTCTAGCTAAGATTCTGTGCAGTTCGGAGAACTCCCAAATCCCACTCCTGGCTGGTGCCGCCCACCCTGCCCCACCTCTCCCAGGAGTCCCCACGTCAGAGGTGGGTTTCAGCAGGTTCTGACCAATTCTGGAGAACTACTGTGATTTTTGGAGTATAAGACGCACCGGAGTATAAGACGCACCTTAGTTTTTGGGGAGGAAAATAAGAAAAAAAGCTGATTGGCAGCTGATTGGCTGATTGGCCTCCTGGAATACCTCCAATCAGCTGTTCCCAGAGGTGAATTTTAGCAACAGGTTCCTTAGTTTTGAACTCTGTGCCTTGCTTTTTTTTTTTTTTGCTTTTTTTTTCTGCCTCTGAAAGCCTCCGAAACAGCTTCAGAAAAAAAGCCTCTGAAGCTCTGTTTGGGGGCTTTTTTCTGAAGCTCTGTTTGGAGGCTTTTTTTCTGAAGCTGTTTGGAGGCTTTTTTTTCTGAAGCTCTGTTTGGAGGCTTTTTTTCTGAATTTGGGGGCTTTTTTTCTGAAGCTCTGTTTTGAGGCTTTTTTTCTGAAACTCTGTTGGAGGCTTTTTTTCTGAAGCTCTGTTTGGGGGCTTCTTTTCTGAAGCTTCACTTCTGACGCTTTTTTCAGCCTCTGAAACCTCCCTTTGAGAATCTGGGCGGGGCTACATTCGGAGTATAAGACGCACCCAGATTTTCACCTTCTTTTCGCCCTCCCAGAAGCTCAAGGAAAGCCTCCGGAGCCCAGAGAGGGCAAACCCCCCCCCATCATGGTGCAGGAGGTCGACTAGGCCATGCCCACCATGGTCACGCCCACCCAGCACCCAGGCAGAGAACCCCTTGCTAAAATTTTTGAAGCCCACCCCTGCCTCCAAGGTCCCTTCCAACTCTTTGGTTATTCTGTCCCCAAGCAGCATGCTCTCAAACATTTCCCACAGTGTGGAAAAATGGAAAGAAGAAGTAAGAGCAGTGGTGTTGTGACCCCGATTCCTGAGCCTGTCCTAACAGAGGAAGAGGACTCAGAAGGTGAGGGGGAGGAACTGACAAGGCCTCCCTCTCCAGGACCCTCCTCTCTGGCAATGCCTCAGGTTCCATCCGAAGGCCAAGAGGAACAGCCTGGGATATGCCAGGAGGAAAGCATCACGGAGCACCAATTGATAGGGAGCGAGGATGATGAATCCTGGCTTGATCCCAAGCAGCGTCGGAGGGAGAAGTGTGAGCAGAAATGAAAGAGGCGTGGGAGGGCCAGAGATTGAGCTGAGTCACTGAGCCACACCCCACAAGGAATAAAAGTGGGTGTGATTGCTCTTCAGGCTTTGTGACGGTCAAAGTTAAAAACCTGAGAGTCACATCGCGTTACCTGAAACCTGGCTTGTGATATTTGGATTGGACCTTGGCGAATTATTGCTTCGTGGATTACTTTTTGCTACTGAATCGGACTGAGGATAAACTCTCTCTTACTGACTGTGAGTGAAAACTGACTTGGCAGGCATTTCGCAGTTTACTTCCAAAACTCTTATCTGCAAGGGTTTCTAGTCTGATTGCTTAATAAAATCTTGGCAGGCGTGCCTGGTTGTGTGTTTGCCTGTGTGGGGAAGGGGGACAGAACATCTGGTGGGATTCAAAAAATTTTACTACCAGTTCTGTGGGCGTGGCTTGGGGCATAGAAGGAGAAGGATACTGCAAAATCCTCACTTCCTCCCAATCAGCTGGGACTCGGGAGGCAGAGAATAGATGAGGGCAGGGCCAGTCAGAAGTGGTATTTACTGGTTCTCCAAACTACTCAAAATTTCCACTACCGGTTCTCCAGAACTGGTCAGAACCTGCGGAATACCACCTCGGAGTAAGAGCCATTGTCATAAAGCAAAACAGAATTCCACTCTCTATAAACATATTTATTTTCAAGATTGTCTGTAGTTCCCAACGGAACACCAGGGGTCATTTTCAAAGTCTGTTCCATCTTCCGACAATGCTCTTTTTTTTTTGTCCTTTTCACAACAGCGTTATCAATTTGTCTCTGAATAAATAAGACTCCATCAGCAACTTGTTTTGAGCAGGCCTACGAGGTCTTTTCCAAATGTTGAATGGGCCCCAGTGTGAAGTTGGGGGGAGAAAAAGCTTTGGTTCTTATAAGCAGAAAAAGTCACTTTCTCCGCTCTAGGGAACTGCTGACAAACAGCAAGGGACAACACAAAGTTTGATTTTTCAATATCCTGATTCAATTTCTTTGGCTGATTTGATCTATGCCTCGTCAATCCAACCAGATTCTCAGCAGTTCACGAGAAATAGGAATGACATTAAAAACCCAGTAATATAATAGAATGTCCATGATAAGACCCAAAAATTTGGCTCTGCTGTTTGACCTGGAGCTCCGATAGCCGTGACGGCGAACCTATTGCAAGTGTGAGCCATCTTTCCGGGCACACGAGCTGTCGCCCAACTCACCTGCATCTGCGCGTGTGCATGCGCCCCAGCTGGTATTTGGGCCTCCACTGCGTATGTACGCCATTCAGGTTGACTCAGCCTTCCATCCTTTCTAAGGTAGGTAAATTGAGGACCCAGTTTGTGGGGGCAATAAGCTGACTTTGTATGAATATACAAAAGAATGAAGGCTATTGCTTAACACATTGTAGCCGCCCTGAGTCTCCGGAGAAGGGCGGCATATAAATCAAATTAAAAAAAAGGGGGGGGGGAGTTATTTTATTTTTTTGTCCATATTTACAATTCAAAACCATCTACATATGGAATTAAAGGAAGACAAAGGCAGGGGAAACAGAGGAAAAAGTCATGATTTTTCACTGTTAAAAACAATGTAGTGAATTTTATTAATCTAAATTAGGATAGTCTATAACGATTAATAACTAAACAGAAATATATATTATTTCCCACAGCAAGGAAAAAGAAGAGATTGTTAAAGCAATTCATTTACCCAAAGAAGAAAATATATTTAATTTTATTTCTATTTGGCAATTGCTTCCGGATTTTGTGCTTGCAATGGAAAAAAAATGAAATTTTGATTTTGTTGATTAGAAGAGCCTTGGTAGTACAGTGCTCTAAGGCACCCTGTTATTAAGCTGATTATTAAGACCAGCTGCCTGCAGTTACTGCAGGTTCGAATCTCGCCAAGGCTCAAGGTTGACTCAGCCTTCCATCCTTTCTAAGGTAGGTAAATTGAGGACCCAGTTGTGGGGGCAATAAGCTGACTTTGTATAAATATACGAAGTATATTTGTATATTTATACAAATATTGTATATTTACATTTACAAAAATTTACAATTTTTGTAAATATACAAAAGGATGAAGGCTATTGCTTAGCACATTGTAAGCCGCCTTGAGTCTCCGGAGAAGGGCGGCATATAAATCAAATTAAAAAAAATAAAAAAAATAAAAAATTCAGGGGACCCTGCTCCTCTTCGAACCTCTCCTGCACTTCCAGGCGCATTTGCACATGTGCGCAAGAGTACTTGCACGCAGCGCATGCCTGCGCAGATGGCATTTGTGTGTGTGCATTGCTACACGTGAAAACCACATGCATGCACAGATGGTGCAATTGTGTGCACAGTGCACAGGGGAGCCACACAAAACCTGCATGCCTGCGCAGATGGTGCGATTGCACATGCAGCGCACAGGGGGCGCATGTGAAAGCCGTGTGCATGTGCAGATGGTGCGATTGCACGCACAGCACATGGGAGGCACACACAAAAGTTGTGCACATGCGCAGGTGGTGTGGTTGCACGCGCAGCACAAGGGGAGGAGTCACGCATTAGCACCAGTGGTGGGTTGTCCCCGGTTCAGACCAGTTCGCAAGAACCGGTAGTAAAACTGGTGGGAGGCCCTGTCCATCACCCCTGATGTCATCATCAGCGATCAGCAAGGCGCGCACACGAGCGAAGTAAGCGCATGTGCGATCCCATTGCAAACCGGTAGTAAAGGTAAGTAGAACCCACCCCTGATTATCTATCATAGATAGATAAAGAGACACAATACTTGATAATACACATCCTAACTGCAGCTAGAATCGTTTTCGCACAAATGTGGAAATTGGAAAACACGCCACCAGAAGAAAAAATAATACAAAAAATTATGGAATGTGCAGAAATGGACAAATTGACCAAAGAAATACAAGGAAAAGAAGATACAGACTTTTACTTAATTTGGCAAGAATGGTACAAATGGCTAGATAAAAAAGACACGAAATAAGAGACTACCACCCAATGATACAAAAATAAGGAAATAAAAGGAAATATCGTTATATAAACATTGATGCAAGATGAAAGATAATATATATAGACATATTGATATACAATTACCGAAGTAACTCTACTTTCAAAGTTCAAGTTATGTGACTTGATTTCACTGTATAGTTAGTTTATGTCTAGTTTGTTTTAACGTTTATGTCTATATGTGTATGTTTGTTTACAATAAAAAAAAAAAAAAAAAAAAAGAACCCACCCCTGATTAGCACGGATGGCACGCGCACTAGCGAAGCACGTATATGTTCAGCACTTGGTGAGGAAAAGGTTGCCACCACTGTCCTATAGGGTCCTGCTATGTTCTGGGTAGCTGATAGGATAAGTAATTTTTTTTTTTTAATTTGATTTATATGCCGCCCTTCTCCGGAGACTCAGGGCGGCTTACAATGCGTTAAGCAATAGCCTTCATCCTTTTGTATAGTTATACAAAGTCAGCTTATTGCCCCCACAAACTGGGTCCTCATTTAACCTACCTTAGAAAGGATGGAAGGCTGAGTTCGACCTTGAACCTGGTAAGATTCTCACCTGCATGCTGCCCATCATTTTGATTTTTATTTTTTAAACTTTTTATTCTAATTGTATTTTAGCACTTTTTAACTTTATGTTCTACTGAAAGCCACCCAGAGTCTCTGTATTAGTGAGAATGGAGGTATTGATGGCAGTATAGAAGGCGGTATAGAAATTGAATAAATAAATAAGAATTTACAAAAATGAAAACATCAATAAAACACAAAAATAAAATCATAGCCATAATATAAACAGCAGCCATAATAATTGTTATGAACAGCTCAGTCTTCACAGCCTGCTTTGTTAGGTGTTAATAGAATAGAATGGAATGGAATGGAATGGAATAGAATAGAATAGAATAGAATAGAATAGAATAGAATAGAATAGAATTCTTTATTGGCCAAGTGTGATTGGACACACAAGGAATTTGTCTTTGGTGCATAAGCACTCAGTGTACATAAAATAAAAGATACGTTCGTCAAGAATCATAAGGTACAACACTTAATGATAGTCATAGGGTACAAATAAGCAATCAGAAAACAATATCAATATAAATCCTAAGGATATAAGCAACAAAGTTACAGTCATACAGTCATAAGTGGGAGGAGATGGGAACGATGAGAAGATTAATAGTAGTGCAGACTTAGTAACTAGTTTGACAGTGTTGAGGGAATTATTTGTTTAGCAGAGTGATGGCATTCGGTAAAAAACTGCCCTTGTGTCTAGTTGTTCTGGTGTGCAGTGCTCTATAGCGTCATTTTGAGGGTAGGAGTTGAAACAATTTATGTCCAGGATGCGAGGGATGTGTAAATATTTTCCCAGCCCTCTTTTTGACTCGTGCAATATACAGGTCCTCCATGGAAGGCAAGTTGGTAGCCATTGTTTTTTCTGCAGTTCTAATTATCCTCTGAAGTCTGTGTCTGTCTTGTTGGGTTGCAGAGCCAAACCAGACACTTATGGAAGTGCAGATGACAGACTCAATAATTCCTCTGTAGAACTGGATCAGCAGCTCCTTGGGCAGTTTGAGCTTTCTGAGTTGGCACAGGTGACCTGTACTAGGGATTCGAACCGCCGAACCGCCGACCTTTCTAATCAACAAGCTCAGTGTCTTAGTCAGACTCTTAGTGGCTAGAGACTCTTAGTCTCAGTCTTAGCCACTGAGTCACCTAAGTGAGCCACTGAGCTCACTTAGCCACTGAGCCACTCTTAGTCTGCCCACTTCAGTAGACTTGAGCAATCTCTGTAACAGTCAGAAACTTCAACACATGCAACATTGAAGTCTCTTCTGGTGATTGCAAAGTCCAATCAGAAGTACAAGGCGATCCAAGTTGCTTGTTGAAGCAAGGCACGTCCCCTTGATGGGAACTCAGTTGCCTTCATACTCCAAATGGCCCCATCAGAGTGAATCAAAGCGTCCTTCAAAAACATGACGCCTACCTTACACTTATCTTATGAAGGGGTTGAAGGTCCCCCATGGTTTTGAAATCAGAAATGATGGCTCTGTAATGAGAATGGACGATTAGGGTCCGAAAAAGGGGAGCTGGAGAGGTGACCTTCAGGAACAAACAAACAAGATGGTTTGCTGTGAGACCTTTTTTCTCCCCTGTCCTTCTTTTCTAAAGGAACCTGAGTGCATCTCAGATGGACCTCATGCTGGATAATGTGCGTAAAAGCTTTCCTCTCTCTCTCTCTCTCTGTCTGTCTGTCTCTGTGTGTGTGTCTCTCTCTTTCTGACTATCTCTATCTCTCTGTCCTGGGTGTGTGTCTGTCTGTCTGTCTGTCTTTCTCTGTCTCTCTCTGTCTCTCTCTCTCTCTCTCTCTCTTTGTGTATCTCTCTCTGTCTGTGTCTGTCTCTATCTCTCTGTCCTGTCTCTCTCTGTGTCTCTCTCTCTCTCTCTGTATGTCTCTCTCTGTCTTTCTCTGTCTCTCTGTATCTCTCTCTGTCTTTCTCTGTTTCTCTCTCTCTGTCTCTCTCTCTGTCTCTCTCTCTCTGTGGTGTGTGTGTGTCTGTGTGTGTCTCTCTCTCTGCCTCTCTCTCTGTCTCTCTCTGTCTCTGTCTCTCTCTCTCTGTCTCTCTCTGTCTCTCTCTGCCTCTCTCTGTCTCTCTCTCTGTCTCTCTCTCTCTGTCTCTCTCTGTCTCTCTCTCTGTCTCTCTCTGTCTTTCTCTCTCTGTGTGTGTGTGTGTGTGTGTGTCTCTGTCTCTCTCTGTCTCTGTCTCTCTCTCTGTCTCTCTCTCTCTGTGTCTCTCTCTGTGTCTCTCTCTGTCTCTCTCTGTGTGTCTTTCTCTGTCTTTCTCTGTCTCTTCTCTCTCTGTCTCTCTCTGTCTCTCTCTGTGTGTCTCTCTCTCTGTCTCTCTCTGTCTCTCTCTGTCTCTCTCTCTGTCTCTCTCTGTGTATGTGTGTGTGTGTGTGTCTCTGTGTGTGTGTCTCTCTCTCTGCCTCTCTCTCTGTCTCTCTCTGTCTCTGTCTCTCTCTGTGTGTGTCTCTCTCTGTCTCTCTCTGTCTCTCTCTCTCTGTGTCTCTCTCTGTCTCTCTCTCTGTCTCTCTCTGTCTCTCTCTCTGTGTCTCTCTGTGTGTCTTTCTCTGTCTCTCTGTCTCTCTGTGTATGTCTCTCTCTCTCTCTCTCTCTCTCTCTCTCTGTCTTTCTCTCTCTGTATGTGTGTGTGTCTCTGTGTCTCTCTGTGTCTCTCTCTCTCTCTTCCCCTAGACCTGGATTTTCCTTGTTTTGCTTTCTTTCTTTCTTTTTTCGGCAGGAGAAGGAGGGGAAAGAGGAATGATAAGCGAAAGGGAGAGATTTCTGCTGAATTTGATTTGCGGTGTGACTCAGCATTGCTTCTTAGCGGCTTGCATGAGTATCAGTTTCTCGGGAGAGAAAGACGCTCAGCCTGATAGATGGGAATGCACTTTAATATTGGCAATCGACAGACTCTCTGTGTAACGGAGACTTCCGGCAAAAATGACCTGCTTTTTTCCAATCTCCACAAGAGAAAGACTGTTACGGATGGGGTTTATGGGTTTTTTTTTTTAATGATTATGATTATTATTCTTTTTATTCAGTCCTATGAGCAACCAGGAGTGGTGACATCCCACAATGCCCATGTGGGGGGGGGGGGGATGAGCCTTCCTGAAAAGCAATTCTTGTTATTTTATTATTGAGTTATTTATATCCCACTTTTATTGTTACAAGTAACTCAAAGTGATGAACATACCTAACATTCCTTCCTCCAGCCTTGTGAAATGGTTGGGATGAGAGAAAGTGATTGGCTCAAAGTCACCCAGTTGGCTTTCAGGCCTAAGGGAGGACTAGAACTCACAGTCTCCTGGAGATTGGCCCAAAGTCATCAAACCTTTCATACCTAATCTTTCATATCTAAGATGGAACTAGAACTCTCAGGTTCCTGGTGATTAACCCAAAGTCACCCAGCTAGCTTTCATAACTAAGATGGGACTAGAATTCTCAGGATCCTGGTGATTGGCCCAAAACTCACCCAGTAGGTTTTCATGCCTAAATTTGGTCTTTTCCCATAGTTTAGTTTAGTTTAGTTTAGTTTAGTTTATTATATTTATATACCACCCTCTCTCCGAAGGACTCAGGCCGGTGAATAGCCATGGTAAAAACAATATACGACAAAAATTTAAAAACTTAATTAAAATAATTCAATCATTGGCCGAATTTAAAACACCCAACTAAAGTCATTTTAAAACCCCTATCAAAACCCAATTTAAAAACCTTTATCCCGTCAGACCAGCTTGCTGGAATAATAGGGTCTTCAAAGCATGACAGAAGGCACGGAGGTCGGGGATCCTTCGTATGTCCGGGGGCAGTTCGTTCCATAGGGCCGGGGCCCCCACAGAGAAGGCTCTCCCCCTGTGGGTCACCAGCCTACATTGTTTGGCCGACGGCACCCTGAGAAGGCCCTCTCTGTGGGAGCGTATTGGTCAGTGGGAGGCAATCGGTGGCAGAATGCAGTCCTGTAGATAACCAGGTCCTAAGCCATGGAGCACTTTAAAGGTGGTAACCAACACCTTGAAGCACACCCGGAAGACCACCGGAGCCAGTGCAGCTTGCACAAGAAGGATGTTACATGGGAGCGACGAGACGCCCCCATTATTACTCGTGCGGCCGCATTCTGGACCAGCTGGAGCCTCGGGTGCTCCTCAAGGGGAGCCCCATGTAGAGAGCATTACAATAGTCCAGCGGGAAGTGATGAGGGTGTGAGTGACTGTGCGCAGGGCATCCTGATCCAGAAAGTGATGCAACTGGGAGATCAGGCGAACCTGATAAAAGGCCCCCCTGGCCACAGCCATCATATGATCCTCCAAGGACAGCCGTGAATCCAGGAGGATGCCCAAGTTGCGAGCCCTCTCTGAGGGGGGTAAGATCTCATCCCCAATAGCCAGTGATGGTGTTAGCTGGCTATATCGGGCCGTCGGGAGCCACAGCCACTCAGTCTTGGAGGGGTTGAGTCTGAGCCTGTTCCTCCCCATCCAGATCCGCACGGCCTCCAGGCAGCGGGACATCACGTCAAGGGCATCATTGGGGTGGCCTGGGGTTGAAATGTACAACTGCGTGTCATCGGCATACAGTTGATACAGTTTGACTTTACAGTTGATAGAAAGGAAATACATGAGAATAACAGAATAACAGAGTTGTAAGGGATCTGGAGGTCTTCTACTCCAGCCCCTTGCCCAAGCAGGAGCCCCTATACCAGTGATGGCTAACCGTTTTGCCATCGTGTGCCAAAAGTGGGGGGGGAAAGGGGGGGGTCGCGCACGCATGTGCCCACACCCATAATGCAATGCCCCCCATGCAACCCCCTCTATGCGACCCCCGCCCTCCCATGCATGCGCGCATGACCCCCTGCGGCCCGTTTTGGGCCTGGGAAGCCTCTCTGAAGCCTCCTGGGACCAAAAATGGATGCTGGTGGGGGGAACGCCGTACCCCCCCATGGCCCATTTTGGTGCAGGGGGGTGCACCACTCCCCCCATGCTCCCCACCCCCATCCATGCGCATGAGACCTCCTTCCGCCCCCACGCATGCACACGAGACCCCATGCATGAGCACATGTCTCCCGCATGCACCTTGCCCCCGCCCCAGAGACCCAAAAATCAGCTGGCCAGCAGGAGGTGCGTGTGCATACGCAGTGGAGCTGAGGTGGGCGATGGCTTGTGTGCCTGCAGAGAGGGCTCCGGGTGCCACCTGTGACATGTGTGCCATAGGTTCGGCATCACGGCCCTATACCATGGCATAGGACCTAGTTATGCTACTGACGGCCTCCCATCGACCTGTGCGCTCCCACAGAGAGGGCCTCCTCGGGGTGCCATCAGCCAAACAATGTAGGCTGGTGACCCCCACGGGGAGGCCTTCTCTGTGGGGGCACCTACCCTCTGGAATCAGCTGCCCCCAGAGATAAGGAGAATCCAAAACCTCGGTGCCTTCCTCCGTGCCCTTAAAACCCACTTTTTCCAGCAAGCCGGGCTGGCCTAACACTTTTTAAAATGTTTTTAATTGTTTGTTATTGTTTTTAATCATGGGGCCAAATTTATATATATCTTTTTAATTGTATTTTAATGTTTGTGGTTTATGCTTTTACTTGGCTGTTCACCGCCCTGAGTCCTCAGGAGAAGGGCGGTATACAAATTTAAAAATAAATAAATAAATAAATATCATTTCAGACAAATGGCTACCTAGGTTCGTCTTTAAAACTACCAGCGATGGACCACCCACAGGTTCTTAAGGCCAGCTATTCCATGGGTTAATTGTTCTCACTGTTAATTGTTCTCACTTAGTTCTAGATTGCTTCTCTCTTTGATTTGTTTCCATCCATTGTGTCTTGTTTTGCCTTCTGGTGTTTTGGAAATAGGTTGAAACCCCCCCCCTTCTTTGGGGCAGCCCCTTAGATATCGGAACACTACTACAAGGTCATTCAGACTAAACGTATCCCAATGTTTTACTTGCAATTGGTGTTGAGCATAGAGGAACACTAAAAAAAAGAAAAAGAAAAAAACAGACTACCCCCCAGAGTAATCTGAAAAGGTATGAGCCGTCCAACTCAGGACCAAAACCAGGTTTTCAAAGCTTTCCAAAAGCCTAGGAGAAATGACACCATCCTTATCTGAGATGGGAAGATGCTGTTCCATACGGTGGAGATAATAACCGAGAAGTCCTACGTCCCAGATTCTACAGGATGGCAATGTTTAATAGCAATAGCAATAGCACTTAGACTTACTGTATATACCGCTTCACAGTGCTTTACAGGCCTTCTAAGCGGTTTACAGAGTCAGCCTATTGCCCCCAAGAATCTGGGTCCTCATTTTACCCACCTCGGAAGGACGGAAAGCTGAGTCAACCTTGAGCCTGGTGAGATTCGATCTGCCAAATTGCAGGCAGCCAGCAGTCAGCAGAAGTAGCCTGCAATACTGCACTCAAATCGCTGTGCCACCGTGGCATATTATTTGTAGTATGCTTAACCCCCACTGGTTCTATGTGATTGTTGGTATGGGTAACATGTTCTGAACGTGATTTAGGGGCCTGAACCTAAATCACGGTGTGGTTCAGGGGTGATCAGATCAGGGGTGTCTGATCTTAATAACTTTGAGACTTGTAGACTTCAACTCCCAGAATTCTGGGGAGCTGGGGGACTTCTGCAAATTGGAGACTTCTGGGAGTTGAAGTCCACAAGTCTTGAAGTTGCCGAGGTTGGACATCCCTGCTTTAGATATATACCTACAATCCATACCACAGTTGGGTCACCATGCAATAAATCATCAATTAAAACTTTGTCATCTCCCTGAAAGCATAAAATATAAGGGGTTTTTTTGAGGGGTGGGAAACATGCCAGCAGGAGAAGGAGACATTGGGAGACAAACCACTTTGGTAGAAACCAACTTCATAATTTATGTTGCACTGAGTCTGGGTTATATATATTTTCATAGCGAACTGGCTGACCCTGAATTTAAGCATCATTTGTAATATTTCCAGAGGGCGTACATTATTACCTGATGCCTTCCTAAAGATCAACTGAAATATCTCACTTTGTGCCAGGTCTACGCACAATAAATGTAGAAGATGGGCAAGCAAGTAATCTATAAGACATAGTGTATCTCATTAGACAGACAGAGTGGATGCAATCTGGGAATTTTGAGAGAAGAAACAGAGAGGTGGGGCAGACAATAATAAAAAAAAGTACTAGAACTTTTAAAAATAAATTAAATGCATTATATCTCCTACAGAGATAGGGTAGTCATTTAACTATCAATTGGGACATTTGAAAATATGGGAAAGATAAGGTATAATAGAATAACAGAGTTGGAAGGGAACTTGGAGGTCTTCTAGTCCAACCCCCTTCTTAGGCAGGATAGCCTATACCACTTCAGACAAATGGTTATCCAACATCTTCTTAAATATTTCCATTGTTGGAGCATTCACAACTTCTGGAGGCAAGCTGTTCCACTGATTAATTGTTCTCACTGTCAGGAAATTTCTCCTTAGTGCTAAGTTGCTTCTCTCCTTGATTAGTTTCCACCCGTTGCTTCTTGTCCTGCCTTCAGGTGCTTTGGAGAATAGCTTGACTCCCTCTTCTTTGTGGCAGCCCCTGAGATATTGGAAGACTGCTATCATGTCTCCCCTAGTCCTTCTCTTCATCAAACTAGACATACCCAGTTCCTGCAACCGTTCTTCATATGTTGTAGCCTCCAGTCCCCTAATTCTCTTTGTTGCTCTTCTCTGTACTCTTTCTAGAGTCTAGTCTAGACTCTAGAAAGAGTGCAGAGAAGAGCAACAAAGTGTTTACTCTACAGCAATTCCAATTATTTCCAAAGCCACTGCAAGCCATCCAAATGTCACATGTAAACCTTTGATTTATGAGGTTCTGAATCTTTTTAATATTATTTCCTTGTCGACTTCAATTTCAACTTTTGCTTCCAAGTTTTGACCTTTAATGTCTTACATGCTTTAACATTGAGGTATCCCTTGGATCATCTTCACTCTGGTTTGATTGACTCAATATGGGACTGCTGGACAATTTACTAGAAGGCCCCAAGTCTAGGAAGATGAGAGGGATGGAGACCAATATACATTTATCTCTGGTGGCATCAGTGTTATGGAACTAGCTGTCCTCTGAAATCTAGCTCGCCCTGAGGAAATCATTAAAGAGCCAGTTTGGTCTACTGGTTAATGCAGGAGATCATGAGTTCTAGTCCCACCTTAGGCATGAAAGTCATCTGTGCGCCTTTCAACCAATCACCAGGAAACTGTCGTTTCTTGTCCCGCCTTAGGTAGGAAAGCCGATTGGATGACTTATGGCCAATCAACAGGACACTGTAAATTCTAATCCTAACTTGGCACAAAAGTCAGTGGGTGATTTTGGGCCAATCACCAGGAGATAAAGCCATAGAAAGTTCTAGTCCACCTGGGTAACTTTGGGCCAGTCACTCTCTCTCTCAGCCCAACCCAACCCATTTTACGGGATTGTTGTGAGGAAAATAAGTGGAGGAAAGGGTCTTAAATGTTTGTTATTTATAAAAGCAATAAAAGAAATGGAATGTTTTAGGAGAGTCTTTGAGTTATCAATGTTACCATCTACTTGTATTGCTATTTTATGACATTACCTGCAGTTTAATCATCATTTATTATTATCTTAAAGCACTTCTATTGTGCCTATTGAGACCTCATTGTGGGGATTTTAACCCACTGACAGTCTCTGCATTGAATCAGGAAAACAACATCAACGAAGGAACGACTTCATCCCCAGAAGCAAGCATTCTTGAAAAATGTAAAATGTCATGGAAGAAAAATGAATACAACAGTGTTGTATTCCCAACGAGAAATGTTGATCGTCTACCAGCTCTTTACCTTGGTTAACCAATGCTTCTTTAAGAGGTTACAGTGGTCTTCTTTTCTGCCTCTTGTCCAACACAGATAATCCTCTTCTTCTTTCTCTGAATAAATGTGACTATTCCCCATCAGATAGCCTAGGGAGGTGTTGCTGTATTTTTCATCCTAAATGTGGAAATTTCCAAATGCGATCGGAAATGCAATTCACTGTCTGAATGTGGGCAAAATTCCATGAAACCTCCTGAATAAACAGCTTGGATGAAGGCAGAAGGGAGGGGGGGGAAGGGCTCGAAAATCAGTCACATTGCTCAATGCCTAGCCTACGTTAAGAGGAGAAATAATACAGCAGGAGGTTGCTGGCAGCAGACAAGGAAATCTACAACTCTCATTTCATTCTGTTGGGGGTCCTTCATCCTTTTGGGTGGAATTACTCTTGAGCGGTAAGCTTTATTATACAGAGAGCAATGAGCACCTGTGCAGGTGTGTGTTTAATCTCATTGAACTGTTCCAGATGTTCAGACCTGTAACAATGGGCCATGGAATATAGGTCCAAAACATTGTGTGTATAACATTCCAAAGTGTTATACAAGAGGAAATTTCAGGATGGGGGCTGGAAGGAATCTTGGAGGTCTTCTAACTCAACCCCTTGGCCAAGGGAGAAGTCCTCATATCAACCTGGACAAATGGCTGCCCCATCTTTTCTGAAAACCTTCAGTGATGGAGCATTGGCGACTTCTCAACATAAGAATTGTTTTCACTGTCGGGAAATTCCTCCTTAGTTCTAGGTTGGATCTCTCCTTGATTAGTTCCCATCAGTTGTTTCTTGTCCTGCCTTCAGGGGCTTTGCAAAAGAGGTTGACCCCCACCCCTTCATCTTTGTAGGAGCCCCTCAAATATTGGAACATTGCTATCATGTCTCTTCTAGTCCTTCTTTTTACTAACTAGCCCTACCCAATTTCTGCAACTATTCTTCGTATGCTTTAGTCTCCAGCCCCCTAAGCATTCTTGTTTAGTAAGGCATTCTTTATCAAATGCCTTACTGAAGCCTAAGTATGTTTGTTTGTTTGTTTGTTTGTTTGTTTGTTTATTTGTTTATTTATTTATTTATTTATTTATTTATTTATTTATTTTTAAATTTGTATACCGCCCTTCTCCCTGAGGACTCAGGGCGGTGAACAGCCAAGTAAAAACATAAACTACAAACATTAAAATACAATTAAAAAGATATATGTATAAATTTGGCCCCATGATTAAAAACAATAACAGACAATTAAAAACATTTTTAAAAAGTGTTAGGCCAGCCCGGCTTGCTGGAAAAAGAAGGTTTTAAGGGCACGGCGGAAGGCACCGAGGTCTTGGATTCTCCTTATCTCTGGGGGCAGCTGATTCCAGAGGGCAGGTGCCCCCACAGAGGGTAGGTGCCCCCATATTAAATCCAGTGGTGGGATTCAAATAATTTAACAACCAATTCTATGCTCTAATGACCGGCTCAGTGGGCGTGGCCATGGTGGGAGTCTTTAGGGAGAAGGGCGGCATATAAATTTTTGGTAAATAAATAAATAAATAAATAAATAAATAAATAAATAAATATGTGACAGGCAGCACTCCTGCATCTCTCTGGCAGCAAAAATGGGCCATTGGGGGGGGGGGGGCACCCCCCCCCCTGCTCCCAGTTTTGGGCCTAATAGGCCTCCCTGCAGCCTCCTGGGAGCAAAAACGGACTGCAGGGTCCGCACTGCACCCCCATGCCCCATTTTGGGCCTGGTAGGCCTCCCTGCAGCCTCCTGGGAGCCAAAATGGAGCGTGTGAAAGGGGCGGGGAGGGGAGGGACCAGCTAGCAATTTAACAACCGATTCGCCCAAACCGGCCCAAAGCAGCTGAAACCCACGACTGATTATATCCACAGCTTTCCTTGATCCACTAATTTAGTCACTTTATCAAAGAAGGCGATATCAACCTGGACAAATGGCTGCCCAAACATTTCTGAAAATCTTCCCTGATGGAGCAGCCACAGCATCTGGAAGCAAGCTGTTCCACAGATGGATTGTTTTCACTCTCAGGAAATTCCTCCTTAGTTTTAGGTTGGATCTCTTCTTGAAGGCAATAAGGTTTAAGTTTAAGTTTAAGTTTATTTATTTGTCAAGCATATATAAGATTACAGGTAAAAAGTATAAACCTAATTTGAATACATGAAAAGAGTAAGTAAAAAAGGAATATTAGGACAGGGATGGTAGACACGCTGGTGCACTTATGCACGCCCCTTACAGACCTCTTAGGAATGGGGTGAGGTCAACAGTAGACAGTTTAAGGTTAAAGTTTTGGGGGTTTGGGGAAGAAACCACAGAGTCAGGTAGTGCATTCCAGGCATTGACCACTCTGTCACTGAAGTCGTATTTTCTGCAATTGAGTTTGGAGCGGTTTATCTTGAGTTTGTATCTATTATTTGCTCGTGTATTGTTGTGGTTGAAGCTGAAGTAGTCATTGACAGGAAGGACATTGTGGCAGATAATTTTATGTACTATGCTTAGGTCAGACCGAAGTCGGCATAGTTCTAAGTTGTCTAAACCCAAAATTTGGAGTCTGGTGACATAAAGTATTTTATTGCAGTTAAAGGAATGGAGGACTCTTCTCGTAAAATATCTCTGGATTCTCTCTATTATATTTATGTCCAATATGCAGTGCGGGTTCCAGACAGATGAGCTGTATTCAAGAATTGGTCTAGCAAATGTTTTGTATGCTCTAGTTAGTAGTACAACATTACCAGAGAAGAAGCTACGCAAGATTAGGTTAACAACTCTTAATGTCTTTTTGGCAATGTTGTTACAGTGGGCTCGGGCACTTAGATCTTTAGAAATGAGTACTCCAAGGTCCTTGACAGAGTGAGGGTCATCTACAAGGTCATGTCCATCTAATTTGTATTTTATGTTTTTTTTTTTTAATCTGGCAAGAGCTGACGTATCCCTGATTCAGGGTTAAAGGATTTCTTGAAGATGCCATTATTTTTTTACAATTCTCTTTTGTTTTCTTAAAGAAAGCAGATATCAGCAGAGAAGGGGAAACCCAAACAACCTTCCCAAACTGCCTTCCATCTTGCTATCTTCTTCCCAGCAGGAAATTGGAGAGATTGGATTAGTCTGTAAATCAAGGCCCAATCGGAAGAGAGATGAGTTATTAGTCTAGTCCTCACTGAAAGATCTGGTTGTATTCCAAGCCGTTGTGGGAGATGTTTTCTCTGACCTGTCTGATGCTGAACAGACATGGAATAATAAAATCGCCGGAGCACTTAATAAAAGAAGCCAAACCTCTTGTGTCCCCTGTCAGAACTTATGACACATCACATTGTAAATGTTGCAAGCAATGATTGTTAAGAGCAGGCACTTGATTAACTGGGATGCAGAGTCAAATCTGGTAAGTCATGGTTAGAGGCATCATTATGAAATTGTAGGAAGAAATATCCTTCTGGGTTCAGCTCCAAGTGGGGAAAAAGACACTGGAAACATGGAGACTGCTTGGAAAGATGGTTTAATGGTGGACAGAATCACATGGTTTGAGTTCCTGTACAGAAAAAGGGGCCAAGATGCTGCGAGTCCCCAGGTTTTACGCCCTCTCTGGCTTTGAACTTCCTGGGGCCCAGAAAAAGTATCCTGATTGATTGTCAGACTCCCAGGGGGCGGGGGTCTTAGCTAGCCTTGCTGGCTGATGTAATCTTCCCAGGTGCCATGTGGTGAGTTTCTGTTGCTAGATGGGTCCTATTGTGTTCGTTTCTGTTGCTAGATGGGTCCTATTGTGTTGCAGATGATGGTCCATTGACAAAGATTGAGTTTCTGCCTCTGGCCCATTGACAAAGGGTGGGGGCAGGAAGATGGGAGCTGCTTCGTCCTTAAAACATGCTTCTCCATTTCTCATCCAGGGAAACATAATATTCTGCCTTTTTAATATTTCCTAAAATATTTCATTCTTCTAGGAAAGGGGTGGGCGCTAACTTCCTACAAAACCTATAATCAAGATGAAGTATACAAACTAACACAGGAGGAGCCGAACCAGATCTTTTTTATATATATTGTGTACAGAGAACCATTTGGACACTGTTGAATTTCAGTTTTCTATTCATTGTTTCTTGTCCAGAGAATGAAGGGCGGGTTTAATCTACTCATTTCCCTCAAGGGAATAAAAAATAGCCAACCTAATGTTTAGCAAAGGCAACTCATTATTTGGTTGCAAGAGAAATGAAGAACGTGAAACGGAATTAAAAAGCTGATGCACACCAGGTAAAGGTTAGCAAATTAAGCTTAATCACAAAATGCAGGAAATAAGAACTGGGTTATCAACTTGACTTTCTAGGATCCAGATTTTTGTTTAATCAGCCCTAAAGGTCAGGTGATGGGAGTGGAGTGGGGGGGAGGGAAATAAAATAGAATGAAAATGCTGTTTTGGAACGGGGGAAGAGACATTGTATAGAAGGCATGGGTGTGGCAGGTAGAAGAGGAAGGAAGGAAGGATGGAAGCAGTGGTGGGTTGCCCCCGGTTCAGACCGGTTCGCAAGAACCGGTAATAAAACCAGCGGGAGGCCCCCGCCCACTGCCCCGGATGTCATCATCAGCGATCTGAGGGGAGAGAGGAGAGGAGAGGAGAGGAGAGGAGAGGGGAGGGGAGGGGAGGGGAGAGGAGAGAGGAGAGGAGAGGAGAGGAGAGGAGAGGAGAGAAATGGAAGGCAATAGGCCGGCTCTCAGGGAAAAGCAGACATTGTCACTAGCCAGCCCCTCCCTGGCTGGGAAATAAATAGGAATTTGGGAATGGCCAATTGTCACAGACAACCATTCGCTTTTAGGATACAGCAATTAATTCAGATTTCTTGGCCAGAACCTGGTCTGTGGGACTAATTACTTTTGGTTTTTGTTTATCCACATGAATAAAAGACTGTTCCTACCCTGTTTGAAAAGAGGTTTGTTTTTACTCATGAGTAAGCATCTTATCATTCATTACTTGCTAAGGCTGGGCCAGAACAGGGAGCTCACCCTGTCTCATGGAGCCGGGCTCGAACCAGCAGAACGCAGACCATTACTGGCCAGCACTTCCAACATCAGTAGGCCATGCACCACTGCCCTCTCAATTGAAACTATTCCCTCCCCTCAGATCATTTATCTGCCCTACATCATGGGTAGATTTTTTTTAAAAGCCCCATCATCTCAGTTTGCTCGCAATGCGAGATCTATCTTTTCCAGATACATCTGGGAATCCATGAATCATCTAATGGCTGGTGTTTCATCATCATGACTCTTCAGACCTTCCAGTAAATGGCTAAAAATGATTTAAGAGTCTCTTGGAGAAGGAACATCGTTGCCGCTTCTAAGATTTTCCAAAGCAGTTGAAGGAACCCTGAAGTTTCTCAAGTAGGGTTAAAGTTAGTTAGGATTCTTTCAGTGGAAACCAGGGGTGGGTTCTACATTTTTTTACTACCGGATCTATGGGCGTGGCTTATTTTGTGGGTGTGGCTTGATGGTCATGTGACAATTATTTAGGATTTAGCAGAGGTACTGGTCTACCAGGCTTTTAACTGCTTGCAGAGCTGTACTGGTCTACCCATTTGTTCTTGGAGGCACTGGTCTACCCATTTGTTTTTGTAGGCATCAGTCTACTCATTTGTTTTTGGAGGCACCAGTCTACCACCAAATTGCCTTTTAACACTGATCGGCTGTAGGGAGGCCCTTTGAAGCCCCGTGGCAAGAGTTTAACCAGTTTTTTTCCTTCTAGCCATCAGCTGGGACTCAGGAGGCAGCGAATAGATTGGGGGCGGGGCCAAATAAAAGGTAAGAATAACGCGGGGGGAGGTGGGAGGGCCCAGCTCCCGAACAAAGAGAACCGGTTCAGTGATATCATATCGTCACCGCTACCGGCTCAGCCGAACCGGGCTGAACCAGGAGGAACCCACCACTGATGGAAACGTTTCACCCGCATGTGACTTAAACTTCTCCTAAAAGAGTTAGTGGAAAGAATCACATCATGGAGACTATACGGTATAATCAGTGGGCTGGGAGGGAAAATGTTTGGTTCACATCTTATTGAACATACCTAATTGGTAAAAACATAAAGTATTATACAGCTGCCCTTAATATTAACCATTTCAGCCATTTATCCGGAATGGTATATAACCGTGATGGCGACCCTATGGCACATGTGCCACAGGTGGCACACAGAGACCCCCTCTGCGGGCACGTGAGCCGTCGCCCCAGCTCTGCTGTGCACATATGTGCACCTCCCGCCAGCCAGCTGGTTTTCAGGTCTCTGCTGTGCATGCATGGTGGTGGGGCGCATGTGGGAGATGCACATGCATGCGCGGGGCCCCAAGGCACACATGCAGGGTTGGTGTGTGAATGTGCAGGGGCGTACGTATGGTGGTTGTGAGTGCATGCATGGGGTCACAAGCGCATGCACAGGATCGCGTGCACATGCACGGGGGCAGGGCACATGCAGGGGGGCTGTGCATGAGTGCGTTGGGGGTGGGGCACACATAGGGGTTTGTGCATGCATGAACGGGGGGCAGGGCGCATGAGGGGGTCACGCACCCATTACATTATGGGAGTGCCCACAAGCGTGCTTTCGGCACTGGGTGCCAAAAAGGTTAGCCATCCCTGGTATATAAGGTCTCCTGCTTGAGGAAAGGTTGGACTAGAAGACCTCCAAGATCCCTATCAATCTTGTCCTGAGCTGAAGAAGCTTCTTGGCTGAGAAGCAACACATCTTCAAAGAAAAACAAGGAAGTCCAGTTGCCCTCTTGAAAAAAAAAAAACACCTTTGGGACTTTCTAGAATCAATTTCCAGGACTTCTAAGTTCATAGCAGCTCCTTGTGAAGTGGAGTTGAGTGGCTGTGGCCAGTTTCCAAGCATATCTTACGAGCGATGCCAGGACTCTGCCTCCATCCACTTACAACATGGAAAAACACCGAACAATCAGTTGGCTAGAAGCAGAACAAAAAGGGTTACCTAAACCCCTTGAGAGGGATGTGGTGGCTCAGTGGCTAAGACGCTGAGCTTGTCAATTGAAAGGTCGGCAGTTCAGCGGTTCGAATCCCTAGTGCCGCGTAACGGGGTGAGCTCCTGTTGCTTGTCCCAGCTTCTGCCAACCTAGCAGTTCGAAAGCATGTAAAAAATGCAAGTAGAAAAATAGGGACCACCTTTGGTGGGAAGGGAACAGCGTTCCGTGCGCCTTTGGCGTTTAGTTATGCCAGCCACATGACCACGGAGATGTCTTCGGACAGTGCTGGCTCTTTGGCTTTGAAATGGATATGAGCACCGCCCCCTAGAGTCAGGAACGACTAGCACGTATGTGCGAGGGGAACCTTTACCTTTTTAAACCCCTTGAGATTATCCCCTCTTGAGATAAGAGCACATTGGTTTGCAGATAGACCAATGAATCAAACTCAGATAGGCATTGCTCCTGGATTCCCAGAGGAAAATTGTAGCCCATGGGACTGTCAGGCTCATCGCTAGACGAGAGAGAGAGCTGGAGACTACCATTTATTTCAGGTTACTTATAAATGAATCCACTTCGATAGTGAAGGGCCCTTGGTGCTCTCTGAGCTTGGTTGTTTTCTTGCAGAGGTTTCCTGAGCCAACCTAGGTGACATCATCACTGCCTTGGCACTGATGATGTTATCTAGGGGTGGGCTTCGAAAATTTTAGCAAGGGGTCCTAAGCCCAGTTTCTGGGTGGGCATGGCCATGGTGGGTGTAGCCTAGTCGGCCTCCGGCACCACAGGGGGTGCGTTTTTGCCCTCCCTGGGCTCTGGAGGCTTTCCTCAAGTCTCCGAGAGGGTGAAAACGGTCTCCCCAGGCTCCAGAGGCCCTCTGGAGGCCAGAAACGGGCCTGTTTCCGGCCTTCCCAAACTTCCGGTAGGCCCGTTTTTCACCCTCCCTGAGCCTCCTTGTGCGCCCTGCACTTATCTGCATCCAAAACAGGCCACGTGGGAACTTCTGGGAGGGGTGGGGTGGGAGGAGCCAGCCAGGAGTGGGATTTGGGGGTTCTCCAAATGGCACAGAATCTTAGCTAGAGGTTCTCCCGAATCCCTGCGAACCCCCAGCAGCCCATCCCCTGATGTTACCTAGTTTGGGTAATGAAATGTTTGCAAGAAAAAACAACCAAGCTCAGGGAGCATCAAGGACCCTTCATTTCAACCCTGAGGTACAAATATTCTCCTTTGTTGGCGTTTCAAGAGTCTCTTGCAAGTTCCTCTGTCTGTTCAGAAGATTCAACCAGACCAGAATGCAGTTCTCTCTACTGCGACAGTTTGGTATAATGCAGAGGTGGGCAACTATGGCCCTTTTATGACTTGTGGACTTCAATTCCCAGAATTCCTGAGCTAACATGGCTGGCTCAGGAATTCTGGAAGTTGAAGTCCACAAGTCATAAAAGGGCCATATTTGCCCACCCCTGGTATAGTGGTTAAGGCACCAGGCTAGAAACCAGGAAACTGTGAATTCTAGTTTTACCTTAGGCACAAAACCAGCTGGATGACTCTGGGCCAATCGCTCTTCTCAGCCCTAAGAAGGAGGCATTCTGAAATGGTGAGTTCTACTCCCGCCTTAGTAGGAAAGCCAACTGGGTGACTTTGGGCCAATCACCAGGAGACTGGGAATTCTAGTCCCACCTAAGGCAGGAAAGCCAGCTGAGTGACTTTGGACCAATCACCAGGAGACTGGGAATTCTAGTCTCACCTAAGGCATGAAAGCCAACTGGGTGACTTTAGGCCAATCACCAGGAGACTGGGAGTTCTAGTCCCACCTTAGACATGAATGCTAGCTGGGTGACCTTAGGTCAATCACCAGGAGACCGTGACTTATAGTCCCACCTTAGGCATGAAAGCCAACTGGGTGATCTTGGACCAATCACCAGGAGTTGTAGTCCTGCCTGGGGCACTAAGACAGCTGAGTGACCTTGGGCCAGTCACTCTGTCTTAGCCCTTGGAAGAAGACAAGGGCAAACTGCTTATTAAAAACCTTGTCAAGTAAAGCGCAGGGACTTCTTACTGTAATCACCAAGAGTCAAGCCCTGAGTTTAAGGCACACACACACACACACATGGTGACATATGACAGTCTTTTTGATGGGCAAGGGGCTGCTTTCCTCATAGACCATTAAGAAATAGGACATCTGCCAATGTTCTTGATTTACATCTCAAGTCTCAACAATGTTGAAAGGACCACACTTTTCTCCTGATTTTTTTTCCCCAAAGAAGTTTTTAAGTGTCTAATTTTTTTTTATTCCTGCTCTTATTAAGTGCTTTTCAACCATTTTAAATATAGTTGCTGCATTTGCAGACCTTCTGTTCAATTGTTTTCAGTTTATACATTTTGCATGTTTTTAAAGCTACCATTTAAATGCTTATTTTTGTGCAAAATTGAAAACTGGAAGATGGATGGCATATAAGTATTGTAATAAAATTACTCAATTTTTCACAGCAGTTTGGCTATGCTCTTCCTTTCTTCCCTCCCTTTCATTTTTTCCTTTCTTTCTTTCTTCCCTCCCTTTTATTTTTCCTATCTTCCTCCCTCCCTCCTTCCCTCCCTCCTTTCTTTCCTTCATTCTGTTTTTCCTTCATTCCTCCCTCCCTTTCTTCTTTTCTTCCTTCCTTCTTTTTTCCTCCCTCCCTCCCATCCTCCCTCCCTTCCTCCTTTCTTTCCCCCCTCCCTTCCTCCCTCCCACTCTTCCTCTCTTCCTCCTTTCCTCTCTCCTTCCCTCCCTCCTTTCTCTTTCTTTCTTTCTTTCTTTCTTTCTCTCTCTTCCTTCCTTCCTTCCTCTTTCCTTCCTCTTTCTTTCTTTCTCTTTCTCTCTCTCTTTCCCTTTCTTTCTCTCTCTCTTTCTTTCTTCTTTCTTTCTTTCTCTTTTTTCCTTCCTTCCTCTTTCCTTCCTAATTATTTCTTTCTCTCTCTCCCTCCCTCCCTCCCTTTCTTTCTTTCTTTCTTTCTTTCTTTTTTCTTTCTTTCTTTCTCTTTCTTTCTCTCTCTCTCTCTTTCTGTTTCTGTTTCTGTTTCTCTTTCTTTCTCTCTCTCTCTCTTTCTTTCATCTCACAGGGCCTTATTGCAACGATTTTTAGCGCCAGAGGTTCACACTTCCAGCCTTTGACATATAATCAACAGCTACATGTTTGTTACAAACAGACACATTTGAGTGGAGAAAACCTGGGTTCAAATTTGGACTCAGTGACAAAAGCTGTTGGCTCCCTTACAGCGAGTAATGATCTGTTAACCTTTTGAGTTCATTGATCAATTACAGTGAAAACAATTATTTTCATGCCAGATCAGGCTATTTGTTCATCTGAGCCAATATTACATTCTCCTTTAATTGCCAGTGCCTTTCTCTTCTTTGAACAGTCAGGGATCGTTCCCACCATCTGCTAAAATCTCAACTAGTCAACAGCCTTCTGTGTCCAAACAATATCTTTTGGTAAAGGTAAAAGGTAAAGGTCCCCCTCGCACATATGTGCTAGTCGTTCCTGACTTTAGGGGGCGGTGCTCATCTCTGTTTCAAAGCTGAAGAGCCAGCGCTGTCCAAAGACGTCTCCGTGGTCATGTGGCCAGCATGACTAAACGCCAAAGGCGCACGGAACGCTGTTCCCTTCCCACCAAAGGTGGTCCCTATTTTTCTACTTGCATTTTTTAGGTGCTTTTGAACTGCTAGGTTGGCAGAAACTGGGACAAGTAACAGGAGCACACCCCGTTATGCGGCACTAGGGATTCGAACCCCTGAACTGCCGACCTTTTGATCAACAAGCTTAGCGTCTTAGTCACTGAGCCACCACGTCCCTTACAATATCTTTAGACCCTTCCCAAATTGGTACACAAATCTGACCTCAAAATATTTGGAGAATTTGAATTACAATCCATTCTCTAGATATCAGAATGGAGGAATCAGTCTCAGAAAAGGTAAATGGGTGGACCAAAATAAGTTATTTTTTTCCTTAATTGATTTTTGTAGATGGTCCTCGACTTACAACCACCACTGAGCAGCAAAATCTCTGCTGCTAAGCGAGACATTTGTTCAGCACGTTTTGCCCCATTTTACCACCTTTCCTGCCACAGTTGTTAAGTCAATAGCTGCAGTTGTGAAGTTAGTTAACAGGGTCATTAAGTGAATCTGGCTTCCCCATTGACTTTGCTTGCCAGAAGATCACAAAACGTGATCACATGACCCCGGGACACTGCAACTGTCATAAATACGAGTCAGTTGCCAAGTGCCTGAATTTTGATCATGTGATCATGAGGTTGCTACAATGGTTGTAAGTGTGAAAAACGGTCATTGGCCACTTTTTTCAGTGCTGTTGTAAATTTGAACGGTCACTAAACAAACTGTTGTAAGTCGAGGACTACCTGTATAAGGTATTGGGATGGGGAGCGGTGCATCTAGACCATGACAGAGAGAAAGAGTATCTTCATTTCAAAGCATAATTGGAATTTCAGAAAGTGAGACCATCTTCCCATCATCTAACTACAGTAGTGTCCAAAATTGTGGAAAACCTTTTGGGAAAAGTGTATTTTTGAGGTTTGATGGCTAATAACACCACTTTTTTTTTTTTTTTTTTTTTTGGAGTTTCAAGATAATCCTAGAATGGCCTGGAATGGCCTGGGAATAGCCCAGACCGATTGAAAATCTATGGAGCCGGCTAAAGAAACCTGTTAGTCAGAAGCAACCCACCAATAAAACCCAGTTAACAGAAGCAACCATTCAATCTTGGTTTCACATGATAACAGCTGCAGAACTAAAAGACTTGGTTCACTCCATGGGAAGACATTGTAAGGCCATAATTCATGCTAAAGGTTACCCAACTAAGGATTAACTGACATGGTGATCATTTTTGTAGATCTCGTTTTTTCTATGGTGATCATTTTTGTAGATCTCTACGTGTTTCACTTTTCTTCTTTTTATACTGTAACTGCTATTCTAATAGCAAATCCTTCATAAAAGTTATTGCATTACGTTCTTGATAAAATGATCTTTCCATTGATATATAATTGTATGGTACTACTCCAAAAAAATAGTGGTGTTATTAGCTAGTTTTAGAAAATACACTTTTCCCCAAAGGTTTCCACAATTTCGGCCACTACTGTGGCCACACATTTCAGATTTTATTTATTCAGGTCCTTGGCACTAAAACTTTCAAAGGTTTAGAATAGTAGTGAATATATGTAGCTTGGGTGTAGGTTGAGGGTAAGGGTCAGTGGTGGGATTCAGCCAGTTTGCACCACTTTGGGAGAACCGGTTGTTAACTTGCTGTGCAGTTTGGCAAACTGGTTGTTGGAAGAAATCATTAAGGGCAGAGAACTGGTTGTTAAATTACTTGAATCCCACCACTGGTAAGGGTTGGTTCCCATCCAAAACCCTCACTTGACACACCCACACTTGAAGTCCTTATAGCAATAGCAATAGCACTTAGACTTATATACCGCTTCACAGGGATTTACAGCCCTCTCTAAGCAGTTTACAGAGTCAGTCTCTTGCCCGCAACAATCTGGGTCCTCATTTTACCCACCTCGGAAGGATGGAAGGCTGAGTCAACCTTAAGCCTGGTGAGATTTGAACTGCCAAATTGTAGGCAGCCGGCAGTCAACAGAAGTAGCCTAACCACTGCGCCACCACAGCTCTTGCGGTGCATTATAAACAGAAGAACATTGACACTCCCTAAGTTCCGCTGAAGATGTTATACCTAGCCTGGTAACATAACATTCAAAAATCAACACACAAGCTTGGAAAGCACACCTACATCTTCATCGTTCAAAGATTCAGTGGGATCCTGATAGTTCATTGATTCATCTTAAATTGGTCATCTTTTCATTTGGTTTAACAGAATTGGAAGGGACTTAGTAGGTCATCTAGTCCCAAATCCCTGCCCAAGCAGGAGACCCTACACCCGTGAGGGCGAACCTACGGCACGCGTGCCACAGGTGGCAGGCAGAGCCATATCTGTGAGCACGCAAGCGTTGCCCTAGCTCAACTCCAGCGTGCATGTGCACACTGGCCAGCTGATTTTCGGGCCTTCCAGACCCACCAGAAGTTGGGAAATGGGCTGTTTCCAGCCTCCAGAGGGCCTCCGGGATGGTGGGGAAGGCTGTTTTCACCCTCCCCAGGTGCCAAGAAAGCCTCTGGAGCCTGGGGAGGGAGATAACGGGCCTACCGGGCCCAACGGGCCCACCGGGAACCTTTTTGGTGTTGAGTGCCATAAGCAGGGGGAGTGCAGGGGGCCATTGAATTATGAGTGTGGGCATGCACACATGCGACCCTCTCCCCCGCGACCTCCACTTTTGGCACGTGACGGCAAACAAGTTAGCCATCACTGCCCTACACTATTTCTGACAAATGGCAGTCCAGTCCAGTAGTGAAATCCACATTTTTTTACTACTGGTTCTGTGGGTGTGGCTTGGTGGATGTGGTGTGGCTTGGTGGGTGTGGCTTGGTGGGCATGACAGGGGAAGGATACTGCAAAATCTCCATTCCCACCCCACTCTGGGGCCAAGCAGAGGTGGCATTTGCCGGTTCTTCGAACTACTCAAAATGTCCACTACCGGTTCTCCAGAACCTGTCAGAACCTGCTGGATTTCACCCCTGGTCCAGTTTCTTCTTGAAAGTCTCCAGTGGTGAAGCTCCCACAACTTCCAAAGGCAACTTCTGTTCCATGGGTTGATTGTTCTCATTGTCAGAAAATTTCACCTTATTTCCAGGTTGAATCTCTCCTTGTTCAGTTTCCATCCATTATTTTATTTTATATTATTTTTATTTTTAATTTGATTTATATGCCGCCCTTCTCCGGAGACTCAGGGCGGCTTACAGTGCGTTAAGCAATAGCCTTCATACTTTTTGTATATTTATACAAAGTCAGCTTATTGCCCCACAAACTGGGTCCTCATTTAACCTACCTTAGAAAGGATAGAAGGCTGAGTCGACCTTGAGCCTGGCGAGATTTGATCTTACTTTAATTGCAGACAGCTGGTGTTAAATTACAGTGCTTAGTCTGTTGAGCTATCCTATTATTCCTTCTTTATGGCCTCTGGGAGCTTTGGAAAACAGGTTGACCCCCTTCCTCCTCTCTGTGGCAGCCCCTCAAATATTGGAAGAGTGCTCTCATGTCTCCTCTGGTCCTTCTCTTCACTAGACTAGCCATTCCGGGTACTTCATTGTATGTTTTAGCATCCAGTCCCCTCATCATATTCGTTGCTCTTTTCTAGTTTGTTGTTCTTGCTGCTGTTGTCATTGTTGTTCACTTTAAGTTTTTCTGGATATATCCCCTTTCTTATGGGAATTTGCCTAAAAGACCATGTTGTGTAGTGGGATTCAGTAGGCAAGAAGCCGACCAGCATAGCTACAACAACATTTATTGACTTAAAACTGGAACTGAGGAACTGCAGAAAAATGCCTGTAATTTATACTCTAGCCCCGTGATGGCGAACCTATGGCAGATGTGCCATACGTGGCACACGGAGCCACATCTGTGGGCACAACAAGCATTGCCCTAGCTCAGCTCCAGTGCACATGTGCATGCCGGCCAGCTGATTTTCGGGCCTTCCGGGCACACTGGAAGTAGGGAAACAGGCTGTTTCCAGCCTCCTAAAAGACCAGGACATATTCTGTCAGACGGAGTCTGGAGTTGTCTGGAATCTGGCTCCAATGTTCAAAGCTACAGTCCTCATCTTACGACCACAACTGAGCCCAACATTTCTGTTGAGCAGACAGTTGTTAATTGAAAAACAAAACTAGGGAAAAGCACATTGGTGGGATTCAAGTAATTTAACAACCGGTTCTCTGCCCTAATGATTTCTTCCAACAACCAGTTTGCCAAACTGCTCAGAAAGTTAACAACCGGTTCTCCCGAAGTGGTGCGAACCGGCTGAAGCCCACCACTGGAAAAGCGGGGGGAAATCCCTCTGATAAATGAACATAACAGTGAGGGCAATTAACGGCTTGTCTCCAGAAGTTGTGAATGCTCCAACACTGGAGCTTTTTAAGAAGAGACTGGACACTTAAAAAGTCACTTGTCTGAAATGGAATAGAGGGCTGGACTAGAAGACCTCCAAGGTCCCTTCCAGTTCTATTCTGATTTTGATTCTCAGTAACCAAGGGAGCGTCCACCTTTCTGTATATCTCCTGGTATGTAGCGAATCAATACGTCATTTATTCTGTGTGTATTTCATCATAATCAGCTCAGACTCGGCATTTAGCCAAACATAAAATTTACTCTAATGATTCAAAGATGTTTAATTTAAGAAGCGCTGTTTCATATGAATCACAGCCCTGTATTTCATTATTGATGGCAATTAGTATCCAAATGCAGGCAAATAGAAACGGAAGGCATAAGCCAGTGGAGGCCTTGTCCTGTCTTCAGAAATTTCTTGACTGGGGAAGGAATTACTTATTAAGGTCTAATGCTCTGTTTGCAGAATTTTGTCACCTTTCTAATTTCCGATACTTGGTTTCTCCCTCAAAGATTAACCGAGGTTTGCATCCTTGGTAAAGGAGCCATAAAGAGCCATGGTGGCACAGTGGTTAGAATTCCTTCCTTCCTTCCTTCCTTCCTTCCTTCCTTCCTTCCTTCCTTCCTTCCTTCCTTCCTTCCTTCCTTCCTTTTATTACTGTCAACATTGCCATAAATTTCCAGTGAGATAAGCACAAGATGGGTTGTTGTTGTTTTCTCCCCTCCCTCCCTCCCTCCCTCCCTCCCTCCCTTCCTTCCTTCCTTCCTTCCTTCCTTCCTTCCTTGCCGTGGTGGTACAGTGGCTAGAATGCAGTACGACAGGCCAACTCTGACCACTGCCAGGAGTTCGATCCTGACCAACTCAAGGATGACTCAGCCTTCCATCTTTCCGAGGTTGGATAAGAGGAGGACCCAGATTGTTGGGGGAAATATGCTGACTCTGTAAACCACTTAGAGAAGCACTGTGAAGCGGAATATAAGTAAGTACTATGGTTATGCTTTCCTTATTTTCCTCCCCTCCCTCCCTCCCCTCTCCACCTTCCTTCCTTCCTTCCTTCCTTCCTTCCTTCCTTCCTTCCTTCTTTCCTTTTATTACTATCAACATTGCCATACATTTCCAGTGAGATAAGCACAAGATGGGTTGTTGTTGTTTTCTCCCCTCCCTCCCTCCCTCCCTCCCTCCCTCCCGTCCTTCCTTCCTTTGCCATGGTGGTACAGTGGCTAGAATGCAGTACGACAAGCAAACTCTGACCACTGCCAGGAGTTCGATCCTGACGGGACTCAAGATTGACTCAGCCTTCCATCCTTCCGTGGTCGGTAAAAAATGCGAACCCAGATGGTTGGGGACAATATGTTGATTTTGTAAACCCCTTAGTGAGAGCTGTAAAGCATTGTGAAGCCGTATATAAATCTAAGTGTTATTGCTATCCAGTTGCTCTGTTGTGCTACGTAATTTCAGCTTTCTCTGGAGAGTTGACCTGGATGATTGATAATCTTCACAGTCATTCCGATGTCCTAAATAAGGTGAGGGGGGAAATGTCTGATCTTTAGGACTATCCCCTGAATTGGACAGTGAGATCCCCTGGGGGTTTAACATCATCTGTGTGAAGATCTATTTGCATCAAAGAAGAGATGTCAGTTGCCTTGTTTGTGTAATGTTGTACACCAGATTGTGTACACACAGTTTTTTTTTTTTTTCAGGAACAAAACAAGAACAATGTCACACAGACATTCGGCTGAATCATTCTAGAAGATAATCTAATCCAGCCAAAATCTTGAAACCAAATCTAAGTGTGGTTGCTATCCAGTTGGTCTGCTGTGCTATGTACATTCTCCCAACCCTTTCTCATGCCTTCTTACTGGCAAATCAAAAGGATAAAAAAGTAAAAAAAACTGGACTTAGATGTCCCTATTTCAGCTTCAGACCATTTGAAGCAGAAGTGGGTTTCAGCAGGTCCTTGACCAGTTCTGGAGAACCGGTAGCGGATATTTTGAGTAGTTCGGAGAACCGGTAATAAAAATTCTGACTGGCCCCTCCTCCATCTATTCTCTGCCTCCCGAGTCCCAGCTGATCGGGAGGAAATGGAGATTTTGCAGTATCCTTCCCCTGGAGTGGGGTGGGAATGGAGATTTTACTGTATCCTCCCCCTGCCACGCCCACCAAGCCATGTCATGCCCACCAAGCCACACCCACAGAACCGGTAGTAAAAATTTTTGAAGCCCACCACTGATTTGAAGTTAGAATATCACCTGTGGAATTCACTCAAAAGAATACGTCCGTGGAAATTTACAGTCATCCAGATCCTGGTTGTCCCAAAGGTGCTTTGGGACTGGACTTTCTTGTTTTTTCTTTGAAGATGTTTCACTTCTCATCCAAGAAGCTTCTTCAGCTCCCCAGGATGGTGGGGAATGGAAGGATTTATACTCCTTGCAGACAGCTGGTCATTTGCATCCTTTGAGAGGGTGGTTGAAGCACTTGGATGTTTTATCTGTCTCCTCAGGGTCACCTGAGTGGTGCTCCTGGTTCCTGTAGTCTGCATTTTTTTCCCCTCTGGAAATCCATCCCTACTCCCACACCATTCAAAGGGTGTTCATCCCAAATTGTAGAAGCTAAAAGTCTGTAGAGATTCTCCATCCTTCAGGTCATGGTTGTCCCAAATGTGCTTTTTGCAAGAGGCAACTGGAATTTCTTGGTTTTTCTTTGAAGACATTTCACTTCTCATCCAAGATGCTTCTTCAGCTCTGACAGGATGGTGGGGAAGGTTGTTCTGTCCCCAACCCCACGCACACGCACCAACAGACGTTCAAGAGTTAAAGACCAAACCAGCCGGCAAAATCCTTTTCCTTATGATAACGGAACTTGGCAACAACCTAGTGGCTGCCTGCCAAGAGTTTATTATTTACAAAGAGGAGAGATAACTTCTCCCCACTTCTGATACATCAAAAGAAACAGCTCAATAATTACGGAGTCAATCAAGTCCAGAGATAATCCAGCAAAGTCTATAGCCAAAAGTCCAGCAATGCAGAATGGCGTGGAAGCTTTCAGCTTTGTTCGTCACAAGGTTTGACTGGCCACCACACTCCCTTTTATACCCTGTGGGGTGTGGTCCAGTGACTCAGCCTAATCTCGGCCACGCCTTTTCTTCTGTTGCGCGCGCTTATCTCTGCGAGGCTGGCGTGGATCCAGCCAAGACTCATTACCCTCATCACTGTCCATCTGTGGCTGCGTGGACGTGCTTGGCTCCGGCCCTATCTCTTGCCCTTCGGCGGACACCGAAGGCATTGCCAGAGAGGAGGGTCCTGGAGAGGGAGGCCTTGCCAACTCCTCTCCTTCACTCTTGGAGTCCTCTCCTGCCGATGACACAGGCTCAGATAACGGAGCCACAACAAAGGGAAGGATTTATATTCCTTACAGAGAACACCTGCAAGGAACACCCAAAACTTCTGGAGGCAAGTCATTCCACTGAATAATTATTCTAACTCTCCGGAAATTTCTCCTTTGTTCTAGGTTGCTTCTCTCCTTCATTAGTTTCCATTCATTGCTTATTGTCCTGCCTTCAGGTCATTTTTCAGGGTTTTCCGAGCATCTCGAACTCTTCATCCTTTTGGGATTTCCATTTATGGAATCCTTATTAGTCCCTCTCTTAGCTTGCTGAAGTCAGCTCGCTTAAACTCTAAAACACTAGTCTGACTTGGTTCAGTTACCTGTGGTTGCATTATGGTGAATGCAAGTATAACATGGTCACTCTCTCCCAAAGTTGCTATAACTTCTCCTTCATTAAGCATTTCATCAGGGGTGAAATGCTCCCAGTTCGGACCGGATCGCCCAATCCGGTAGTGATGGTGGCGGGTGGTTCAGAGACCTGGTAGCAAAAATCCCTGCCCCCCCCCCCCCCATGCCCAGCTGAGCCGCGCAATCATCAGAGGCTTTTTTTAAATTTTTAAAAGCATTTTTTCTTCGGCCGAAAAAATGCTTTTAAAAATCAAAATAACGAAGCCTTTGACAATCAGACAACTCAGCTGGGATCGTCAGAGCCTTTTAAAAGCATTTTTTTACAACCTCTTAGAGTTTGTAGAAAAAAAAATGCTTTTAAAAGTAAAAAAAAAAAAAGTTGGCCACACCCACCCAGTCACATTACCCCCCCTCCCAGATAAGCCACGCCCACAGAACTGGTAGTAACAAATTTTACATTTCACCACTGCATTTCATCCTTATTAATAATAATTAAATCCAATAAAGTTTCCTCTAGTTCCCTCCTTTACTTACATCATGCAACAAGAAACAAGGATGGTTGAAGGACTCCTGCCTTGACCTCTGGGTCTTCTCCAGCCCTATTAGTTCAATTTATATGCCGCCCTCCTCGGAAGACTCACAGCGGCTTACAATGCACTTATAGCAATAGCCTTCGTTCTTTTGTATATACCTGCTTATTAGGGCTTTTGGCCCCCCATAAGCGGTGTTTCGACAAAGTCAGTTTATTGCCCCCACAATCCGGGTCCTCATTTTACCTACCTCAGAAGGATGGAAGGCTGAGTCAACCTTGAGCCTGGTGAGATTTGAACTCACACTAATTGCAGGCAGCTGGCAGCTAAGTGCTACATAACAGCACTTAGTCCGCTGCACCACCAAGGCTCTTCTCTAACCATTAATCCATTGAGGGCTGCCCCATCTTTTCTCTGATCATTTCCTAGGCACCATCTCTTTTCCTTGTTCTTCAAGCTCTTTCTCAAGAACCGTTACACCTACCTAGAGCAATCGGTCTTGAAGACTACAGTAGCGGCCAAAATTAGGGAAACCTTTTGGGAAAAGTGTATTTTCTAAAACTAGCGAAACTAGTAGTACCATTAAATTATATATCAATGGAAAGATAATTTAATCAAGAATGTAATGCAATAACTTTTATGAAGGATTCGCTATTAGAATATCAGTTACAGTATAAAGAAGAAAAGTGAAACACGTAGATATACAAAAATGATCACCATGTCCGATAATATTGTACTACCAAGAGCCTTGGTAGTACAGTGGTCTAAGGCACCCTGTTATTAAGCTGGTTATTAAGACCAGCTGCCTGCAATTACTGCAGGTTCGAATCTCGCCAAGGCTCAAGGTTGACTCAGCCTTCCATCCTTTCTAAGGTAGGTAAATTGAGGACCCAGTTGTGGGGGCAATAAGCTGACTTTGTATAAATATACAAAGGGATGAAGGCTATTGCTTAGCACATTGTAAGGCGCCCTGAGTCTCCGGAGAAGGGCGGCATATAAATCAAATTAAAAAAATATATATTTAGTTGGGTAGCCTTTAGCATGAATTACGGCTTTACAACGTCTTCCCATGGAGTGAACCAAGCCTTTTAGTTCTGCAGCTGTTATAATGTGAAACCAAGATTGAAGGATGGCTTCTGTTAACTGGGTTTTATTGCTGGGTCGCTTCTGACTAACAAGTTTCTTTAGTCGGCTCCATAGATTTTCAATTGGGTTAAGGTCTGGGCTATTCCCAGGCCATTCCAGCAGTGGAGTATGATAGAACAGAATAGAATAGAATTCTTTATTGGCCAAGTGTGATTGGACACATGAGGAATTTATCTTGAAGCTCCAAAAAAAAAAAAAAAAAGGTGGGGTTATTAGCCATCAAATCTCAAAAATACACTTTTCCCAAAAGGTTTCCATAATTTTGGCCACTACTGGCTAAATTACATCAGTTCCTGAGGCAGAGGCACAATAGTAGAAGTAATATCTCCTTCTGTCAGCAAATAGCCAGATGCATCTGGTTGACCATCATGAGAGAAAACACAATATTGGACTGAGATGGACTTTGGCTGTCCTTAACATTATTGTGTTCACAAACGCAAACAACTGCTGATGTCTGGAATAGATCAGGAAGGATATTGGTCTTTGAGGTCTATGGGATTCAATTGCTGGTAGTCAATTCACTCTTATGGGCCTATGAAAAGATATCTTTGCATATTGTTGCTCCATCTGTGCTCCGCCACCTGTGAGATCATTATTCCTTGAGTGCATTTTAATGTTTTCTCATTTCTGCAGCTCTCATTAGACTACAGTTCTCATTACGAGCTGGTGGATGAGACGAAGTTACCAGAGTTTATGTTTCTGCAACATGCGGAAGCGAGTCCATTGGAGAGCTTCCACTTGCTTTCACTCGACATAGGAAGCACGGTGAGGTTTAACCTTGGTTAGGACATTTCTTGTCTAGGTGGCCAAGTGGGGCTTTTCGGTTCTTAGCTGGGGTTCAATTCATTTTGATGTACCAAAGGTGCTACTTCTAACTGCACAGCCAACCTGAGACAGCACCAACCCTCAATCAACCAGCAGTTCACCTCCCAATGACCCTCACCTGACGTAACCTCCACATCACAAGACCCATCCCAAGACTCTCACTGATGACTCACACTAGGCGGATCCCTAGGTGGCTTGTTGATCAGAAAGGTCGGCAGTTCGAATTTTATTTTATTTTTATTTTTTTATTATTCACATTTCTATGCCACCCACTCTCCGAGGACTCTGGGCGGTTTACACCAAAGACAGTATACTAAATAGCATATTGCCCCCAACAATCTGGATCCTCATTTTACCCACCTCGGAAGGATGGAAGGCTGAGTCAACCTTGAGCAGGTGAGATTTGATCCGCTGATCTGCTGAACTAGCAGTCAGCTGAAGTAGCTGCAGTACTGCACTCTAACCACTGCGCCACCTCGGAATTCCTAGTATAGGTCTCTGCATGAGCAGAGCAGCATAACCTTTCAACGCTGTTATTTTAAGGAGGAAGGTGTGCTGGGTATGTTCATCTCCTCGAGTTGTTGTTTGTAAAACTGACCCACCACAAGCCCCATTACAAGACTCTCACTTGACACATCCATACCTGAAGCCCTTATAAACAGAAGAAGACTGATATCCCCTAAACTCCACTGAAGATATTACCTAGCTTGGTAAGCAAATAGTTGGAAACCAACCCACAAGCTCAGAGAACGAACCTCCACCCTCATAGTTAACAGGTTAGGTAAAGGTAAAGGTTCCCCTCGCACATATGTGCTAGTCGTTCCTGACTCTAGGGGGTGGCACTCATCTCCGTTTCTAAGCCGAAGAGCCAACGCTGTCCGAAGACGTCTCCGTGGTCATGTGGCTGGCATGACTAAACGCCAAAGGCGCATGAAACGCTGTTACCTTCCCACCAAAGGTGGTCCCTATTTTTCTACTTGCATTTTTTACGTGCTTTCGAACTGCTAGGTTGGCAGTTGGGACAAGTAATGGGAGCTCACCCCGTTACGTGGCGCTAGGGATTCGAACCGCTGAACTGCCGACCTTTCGATTGACAAGCTCAGCATCTTAGCCACTGAGCCACCGCGTCCCTTAGTTAACAGGTTAAACAACAGCAAATCTGAAGTTCAACTTCAAAAGTTATCCCTCTTTTTTGTCTCGTTCCGTTTTTCTCACTTCAGCAGTGCTCGGGAACAATCTTTGTCCCATTTCCCGTTTATGCGGCACGTATAAATAACACACAACCCTTAAAAAGCAGCCTGATCACCACAAAACCAGGCTCCACGACTCCAAGAATGTTATTGCGTTTGGGCTCAGACAGGGAGAAATAATTTAAAAGCAGTTGTCATTTATGGGTGTCTTTTTATGTTTTATGCATTGCATTATTGTGCAGCAGCTGCTGGGCAAGATTATGCCATCGCTTTCGTGGTAACTCTCGGCGGTTCTGCCAAAAGATCCGAAGGTTATTTATTTCATTCCGGACATGACGTTATGCCATTGGAGGATTTGGGGCAGCCGTGGTGCAGATGTTTGCGTGGAGGAAGGATTCCCTTGGATTTTGAGGTGTAGACTGAGTGACATACTCCAAAACAGGGCCAAGTAAAACGGAATAAGTTAAAAGTGAAGATGCCTTGATTCAATTCAATTCAGAATAGAGCTGGAAGGGACCTTGGAGGTCTTCTAGTCCAACTCCCTGTGCCATCCTCCTCCTCTTCCTCCCTGTGCCATCCTTCTTCTCCTCTTGCTCCTCCTGCTCTTCCTCCTCTCTGTGCCCTCCTCCTCCTCCTCCTCCTCTCTGTGCCATCCTCCTCCTTCTCCTCCTTCTTTTCCTTCCTGTGCCATCCTTCTCCTGCTCCTTCTGCTCCTCCTCTTCTCTGTGCTCTCCTCCTCCTCCTCCTTGTGCCATCCTCTTCCTCCTCCTCTTCCTCCCTATACCATCCTTCTCCTTCTCCTCCTGCTCCTCCTGCTGCTCCTCTTCTCTGTGCCATCCTCCTCCTTCTCCTCCTTCTTTTCCTCCCTGTACCATCCTTCTCCTTCTCCTTCTCCTCCTGCTCCTCCTCCTCCTCCTCTTCTCTGTGCTCTCCTCCTCCTCCTTGTGCCATCGTCCTCCTCCTCTTCCTCCCTGTACCATCCTTCTCCTTCTCCTCCTGCTCCTCCTCTTCTCTGTGCTCTCCTCCTCCTCCTCCTTGTGCCATCCTCCTCCTCCTTCTCCTCCTCTTCCTCCCTGTACCATCCTTCTCCTTCTTCTCCTGCTCCTCCTGCTCCTCCTCTTCTCTGTGCTCTCCTCCTCCTCCTCCTCCTTGTGCCATCCTCCTCTTCCTGCTGCTCTTCCTCCTCTCTACCATCCTCCCCCCCCCCACATCTGGTGTCGAGGAAGAGACAAAGTTTTAGTACATTTGTATCTCATTTGTGCAGCTATATAATATCCAGTGCTGGACCTGTCCCAACTTCATCAGAGCCCCTTTAGCTGTTTCAGGTTGACCCTCCAGAGGGTCTCCATAGCTGCTCTGGTGGTCCTTTGGCACAAGGCCATGCCATGCTTCACTCAATCCTAGCCATCCCTTACTTACTTTGTTTCGTTACCATCTCTCACCAAGTGGACATGAGGTTGGACTTTAAGAGGACAAATTAAATAATGCTAAGATCATTACTCCCTGTATTTTTTTCCCGAATGCCATCACTCTGCTAAACAAATAATTCCCTCAACACTGTCAAACTATTTACTAAATCTGCACTACTATTAATCTTCTCATCATTCCCACCACCCATCTCCTTCCACTTATGACTGTATGACTGTAATTTTGTTGCTTGTATCCTTACGATTTATATTGATATTGTTTCCTGATTGCTCATTTGTACCCTATGACTATCATTAAGTGTTGTACCTTATGATTCTTGATGAACGTATCTTTTCTTTTATGTATACTGAGAGCATATGCACCAAGACAAACTCCTTGTGTGTCCAATCACACTTGGCCAATAAAAATTCTATTCTATTCTATTCTATTCTATTCTATTCTATTCTATTCTATTCTATTCTATTCTATTCTATTCTATTCTTTTTAATACTGCAGTTGAGCCGCAATTTTAGGACGACTCTGAGGGTTGCACCAAAAATACGTGAGGAGGAGATGATGGAGCTTGATATACCTCCAATTTATATCCACTTAAATAACCTCTTATATTTTAGGCCAAAAATCAGTAGCAAGAAGTCATGACAATGGTTTAACTAGGACTGACTTATCCCATTCCTTTCAGAAGCAAGAGAAAACGGCTGTGTTTGAGCAGAAGTAACATATTGTTTACCTCAGTTTACCACATGATTGCACATCCCTTTGTTTGCAAATGTGACTAAATGAAAGAAGCCATGCCAAAACGAACAGAGAGACATGGCTGCGTAGTACAAGGATTCAAAGCTATTTCTTGTGGTCCATCTCTCCAGGATACTAACCCGAGCAGTGTGGATGTAGAGACATCACCAATCTGTGAAGAAAAGGGATTAACACAAGCAAAATCATCGTGTTGCCATCTGGGGTTGGTGTCCTACTGGGAACAAGAACTTAAGCATCTTGAAGACGTTCCCGGAGGCTATCAGGGTCAGAGCTCTGGACACCAATATAATGAGGAAAAAAATGTGTGTTATCCTGGAGTAGTCTAATGCCCATTACTACTATTTCCCTGAAAATAAGACATCCCCTGATAATAAGCCCAATCGGGCTTTTGAGCGCATGCGCTAAAATAAGCCTCCCCCGAAAATAAGCCCTCCCTGAAAATATTTAAACGCAGAGCTGGAAATCAGATAAGACGGCAAGAGGAGCCCCATCTTGCTCCATGTATCTCAAAATAATAAGACCTCCCCAAAAATAAGGCCAAATACTTATTTTGGGGTTCAAAAACATATAAAACAGGGTCTTATTTTCGGGGAATCATGGTATTCTCATTATTATCTGTCTGCATTTATGGCAGAGAGCTACTGTATGATGATGCACCTCTATCTACTGTTTGTCTACCTATCTGTCTGTTTAACATCCATCCATCATCTACTGCACGGGTGTCAAACTCAAGGTTCGCAGGCCGGATTTGGCCCATGGGGTACTTAGATCTGGCCCACGTGGCCACCCTGGAAACAGTGAAGGACCAGCCTGTGGTGCCTCTGCCAGCCCAAATGGGCTCCCAAGCTCCGTTTTCAGCTGTGATGGCCTCCTGCGACCCTCTGCCAGCAAAAACAGAGCCATGTTGCAGCCAAAAACGGAGCTCGGGAGCACATTTAGGCTGGCAGGGCACTCAAACCACCACAGGTGCCTCCGACACAAGTGATGTTGATTTGACCATGCCCACCCCACCCCAACCACGCCCACCCCGGCCCCCTGAGGTCAAACACAACCCTGATGCAGCCCTCAGTGAAATTGAGTTTGAGACCCCTGATCTATCCATGCATCCATCCATCATCTATCTATGGAGGAGGAGGGGGGAGAGGAGGAGGAGGAGGAGGAAGAGGAGGAGGAGGAGGAGGAGGAGGAGGAGGAGGAGGAGGAGGAGGAGGAGGAGGACAACTGGGGTCCTGCTGTTCTCTGAGCTTGGCTGTTTTCTTCAAGACCTGTCATTTCCTCCATGGCTTAGGACCTGGTTATCTACGGGACCGCCTGCTACCACCAATAGCCTCCCACCAGCCAGTACGCTCCCATAGAGAGGGGCTCCTCCGGGTGCCGTCAGCCAAACAATGTCGACTGGCGGCCCCTAGGGGGAGAGCCTTCTCTGTGGGGGCACCTACGATCTGGAACGAGCTCCCCCCGGAGATACGGAGGATCCCGGATCTGCGCACCTTCCGTCGCGCGCTTAAGACTTTCCTATTCCATCAAGCTGGCCTGGCCTAAATCTTCTCCCCTTTTTAAATGAAAATTTTTAAACGTAAATTTTAATTTGTTTTAAATTATGGGGTATTTTAAATTCAGCCAAATTATTTAATTCGTTTTTAATTCATTTTAAATTTTTTGTATTTATGTGTTTTATCTCGTGGCTGTTCACCGCCCTGAGTCCTTCGGGAGAAGGGCGGTATAGAAATTTTAATAAAATAAAATAAAATAAAATAAAATAAAATAAAATAAAAAATAAATAAAATAAAATAAAATAAAATAAAATAAAATAAAATAAAATAAAATAAAATAAAATAAAAATAAAATAAAATAAAATAAAAAAATAAATTACCCAACTAAGTAACATAATCAGTACTTAGAAGTGACTGGGCTTTTCTCACTGTTTATACCATGTTTCCTCGAAAATAAGCCCTCCCCCGAAAATATTTAAACGCATGAGCAGCTGGTCTGGTTAGGATTAGGGAGACAGAGCTGGAAATCAGGTAAGACAGAAAAAGGAGCCCCGTGTTGCTCCATGCTCCCTAAAATAATAAGACCTCCCTGAAAATAAGGCCAAGTTCTTATTTCGGGGTTCAAAAAAATATAAGACAGGGTCTTATTTTCGGGAAAACACAGTATACTAGCGACTTGCCCTGTCCATGATGGTCGGTTTTCTACTTGGAAAACTGTTTTTCTCCATTCTTATCCCAAGACTATACCTGTGACTTGACATGGAATTGTAGCATGGTCTTTTCAGCACTTAATCAGTTCCATCATATGTTACATTTTAGCCGGCTTAGCACGCAGGCATTCTAGATTTATTCTGTAAATTCCAGCTTTTCAGCATTTATATTTATGAGAGAAATAATACACAGGGGTTTAATGTACTGCTCTTTTCATTCCTTAATTTTAAAAAAAATAATAATAATGAACGCCATAGCAGTCAATACCTTTATGGTTACACAGCGCAGAAAATATTAACACAATCGATGGTAATGATATCAAATTACCAGTAATTACCCTTAAGAAGTTTTCCACAGAGGTAAAAGATTTCTAAAGGCATTCTCATTTTCTCATGTCATGTTATCTGCTTTTCTTAATGAAAAGTCACTAACCATGTTGCAGGAATCTTGTGTGTTGTGTTGTGATGAATAGAATGGGATGGGATGGGGGTGGGGGGTGGAGTGGAGTGGAGTGGAGTGGAGTGGAATAGAGTAGAGTAGAGTAGAGTAGAGTAGAGTAGAGTAGAGTAGAGTAGGGTAGGGTAGGGTAGGGTAGGGTAGGGTAGGGTAGGGTAGGGTAGGATAGGATAGGATAGGATAGGATAGGATAGGATAGGATAGGATAGGATAGGATAGAAAATATGGAATGGAATGGAATAGATTTATTGTCACTTTCAATTACACTAATCGGCATACATTAAAATGAAATTTTGTTCCATACAGCTCTCAAAGGGTCACCACCTCCAACATACACTACATAAACATGACAAAATAAATATATACATACATATATACATACATACATACATAAAAGTAAAGGTTTCCCTTGCACATATGTGCTAGTCGTTCCCAACTCTAGGGGGCGGTGCTCATCTCCGTTTCAAAGCCGAAGAGCCAGCGCTGTCCGAAGTTGTCTCCGTGGTCATGTGGCCGGCATGACTCGACGCCAAAGGCGCACGGAACGCTGTTCCCTTCCCACCAAAGGTGATCCCTATTTTTCTACTTGCATTTTTTACGTGCTTTCGAACTGCTAGGTTGGCAGAAGCTGGGACAAGTCACGGGAGCTCACCCCGTTACGCGGCACTAGGGATTCGAACCGCTGAACTGCCGACCTTTCGATCGACAAGCTCAGCATCTTAGCCACTGAGCCAGCGCGTCCCTACATACATATATACATACATACAAAATTATGCATATACCCACCTATATTATATGACACGGATAAAAGAACACAGCCAATGTATACATGTACATGGCGAGAGAAACGAATCTTGCCAGTTTGCCGGACGGATGGCCTAGGGAACAAAGCTGTTCCAGAATCTGGTAGTCCTTCTAGAAATACTTTGAAACCTCCTCCCAGAGGGGAGCAACGGAAACGGAGCACAAAGTGAGTGTGTGGGGTCTCTAACGATGCTTCGAGCTCTAAGCAGATAGCGCTGCTAAGCAGTATCCTGAATGATGGGAAGTCGTCTTCCTGTATTGCCTTACTGGTTTGTTTGCTTGTTTTTTTCAGAAGACGTATATCAGTGGTGGGATTCAATTTTTTTTTACTACCGGTTCTGTGGGCGTGGCTTGGTGGGCGTGGCATGGCTTGGTGGGAGGGGCTTGGTGGGCATGGCAAGAGAAGGATACTGTAAAATCCCCATTTCCTCCCGATCAGCTGGGACTCGGGAGGCAGAGAATAGATGGGGGTGGGGCCAGTCAGAGGTGGTAACACTAACAGAGTTGGAAGGGATCTTGGAGGTCATCTAGTCCAACCACCTGCTCACGCAGGAGACCTGTACTAGGGATTCGAACCGCCAAACTGCCAACCTTTCTGATCGACAAGCTCAGTGTCTTAGCCACTGACCCACCTGGTATTTACCGGTTCTCCGAAATTTCCGCTACCGGTTCTCCAGAACTGGTCAAAACCTGCTAAATACCATCTCTGATGTATATAGATTGGACTGCACAGAGAGGAGTTGTAGAAACTGTTGATTTACAACAGCCCATTTAGTGACCACTTGAAGTTACAACAGCACTGAAAAAAGTGACATATGACCTTTTTTCACACTTAATGATCATTGTGGCATCCTTTTGGTCACGTGATTAAAATTCAGCCGCTTGGCAACTGATTCACATTTACGATGGGTTTAGTGTCCCTGGTCATGGGATTATGGTGACCTTCTGTGGGAAATTGTAAAGCCAGATTCAGTTAACAAGCATGTTACTAACTTAACAACTGTAGTTAAATGGGGGCAAAACTCACTTAATCAACTCTCTTACTTAGCCACAGAAATTTTGGGCCCAATTGTGCTTGCCAGTATTTGTTCCTTTATGTGGAAAATACCCTGAGTTTGTGACTCACTGGCAGCTTGAAATCTGAAGGCAATTCTGATGGTAATAAATTGCAGGGATAAATAAATTGTGATTTTGCCAAAAAAAAAAAAAAAAACAGTTTTGCTGACTCTGGTTAGTTTGATGTAAATAATCTTTTCAAAAGTCTTCTATGTTCAGTATTTGGGAAGGGAAAAGGGAAAGGGAAAGAGAAAGGGAGGAGAGGAGAGGAAGGAGAGGAAGGAGAGGAAGGAGGAGAGAAGAGGAGGGGAGGGGAGGGGAGGGGAGGGGAGAGAAGAGAAGAGAAGAGAAGAGGAGAGGAGAAGAGAGAGAGGAGAGGAGAGGAGAGGAGAGGAGAGGAGAAGGGAAGGGAAGGGAAGGGAAGGGAAAGGAGGAGAAGGGAAGAGGAGAGGAGAGGAGAGGAGAGGAGAGGAGAGGAGAGGAGAGGAGAGGAGAGGAGAAGAGAAGAAGAGAAGAGAAGAGAAGAGAAGAGAAGAGAAGAGAAGAGAAGAGAAGAGAAGAGAAGAGAGAGAGAAGGGAGGGGAAGGGGAGGGAAGGGGAGGGAGGGGGAGGGGAGAGGAGAGGAGAAGAGAAGAGAAGAGAAGAGAAGAGAAGAGAAGAGAAGAGAGAGAAGAGAAGAGAAGAGAAGAGAAGAGAAAAGAGAAAAAAGTTAGAGAGGAAGGGAAGGAAAGGAAAGGGAAATTATGAAGTGCAATTACTTCCAACCTTCTCTTCAAAAGATAATTACCCTCTTATAATCCCTCTTAAATATTATACCGCTCATCCCTCACTTAACCCACATCTTAATATGAAGACTCTGTAACCTCTCCCTAGGTGTAAAACTTGCTTTTCTCCACCTTAAATTCCATGTTGTTGGCTAAGGCCCATTGTTCAAATCTGTGCAGATAATATACTTTGTGGTCTAAAATGGCCATAAATGCATCTTTTTCCGGATTGGACAACACACTGTTTAGTCGTTTATCCCTTTTCTGATGCATCAATTGCTTAAGGAATTGCTGCATTTGCTGATTCAGAGGCATTAAAAATAACAAGGCATGACCCAGCAAAATTGCTCGGTTTACACAGAGCGATAAAAATCTTAACTGGGCATGCAAACTCCACTGAGTTTCGAACTTCCTCGGCATTGCACTGGGGACGGCCCCTGATGGAGTGCTTTAATAGGGAAATAATTATCGGGCCTTGAAGTCGGGAGCACAGCTCCTGCTGATTCCCTTAGCCCAGCAAAAGCCTCTCGTGTCAATGCAATCAGGAAATCTAATCTCCGAAAAGCCACCGGATAGACTTTTATGGTGGCTTCTTGTCAAATGGCGCATACATTTCGGAGCAAATTGATGATCTCTGGCAGGGGCAAAGCTGCAGAAATGTAAAACAGAATGAAGTTCCCCTTCGCTTCCCGAATCTTTCTTTGTAAGGAAGCTAATAGCTGGAAAGAATGGGATGGGATGGGATGAGGTGGGGTGAGGTGGGGTGGAATAGAATAGAATAGAATAGAATAGAATAGAATAGAATAGAATAGAATAGAATAGAATAGAATAGAATAGAAAATATGAAATGGAGTGGAATGGAGTGGAATGGAATGGAATGGAATGGAATGGAATGGAATAGAATAGAATAGAATAGAATAGAATAGAATAGAATAGAATAGAATAGAATAGAATAGAATAGAATAGAATAACAGAGTTGGAATGGAATGGAATGGAATGGAATAGAATGGAATAGAATAGAATAGAATAGAATAGAATAGAATGGAATGGAATGGAATGGAATGGAATGGAATGGAATAGAATAGAATTAGAATAGAATAGAATAGAATAGAATAGAATAGAATAGAATAGAATAGAATAACAGAGTTGGAATGGAATGGAATGGAATGGAATAGAATGGAATAGAATAGAATAGAATAGAATAGAATAGAATAGAATAGAATAGAATAGAATAGAATAGAATAGAATAGAATAGAATAGAATAGAATAGAATAGAATAACAGAGTTGGAAGGGACCTTGGAGGTCTTGTAGTCCAACCCCCTGCTTAGGCATGAAATCCTGCACCACTTCAGACAAATGGTTGTCCAATATCTTCTTTAAAGCCTCCAGTGTTGGAGCATTCACAACTTCTGGAGGCAAGTCGTTCCACTGATTAATTGTTCTCACTGTCAGGTAATTTCTCCTTAGTTCTAGGTTGCTTCTCTCCTTGATTAGTTTCCACCCATTGCTTCTTGTCCTGCCCTCAGGTGCTTTGGAGAATAGCTTGACCCCCTCTTCTTTGTGGCAGCCCCTGAGATATTGGAAGACTGCTATCATGTCTCTCCTGGTCCTTCTCTTCACTAGACGAGCCGTGCCCAGTTCCTGCAACCGTTCATCATATGTTTTAGCCTCCAGTCCCCTAATCATCTTGGTTGCTCTTCTCTGCACTCTTTCTAGAGTCTCAACATCATTTTTTACATTGTGCCGACCAAAACACCATGTTTTGGTGTTGAGTTGCCACACTGAAAGAGTGAATTGTGATAGCTCCTTCATCCTCCTCCTTCCCACCACCCAATTCAGCAACATAATTCAAAGGGTGCTCCTTAATTGAACTTGAGGCATAATGTTTTCTCAGCCAATTAATTGTTAGTTTAGGGCCACCTCATAAACTTCAACAGTAAAAGCATCCCCAATTGGTTGAGTGTGCTAGGGAAACCCTCCGCTAAATTATATATCATTCTTTTATAGCCACTTAAGGGGGCAAAGGTTGCGGTCTTTAAGGCTGGCTGTTAATATGTCATACTGGCATAAACAGCTTTTTATTTGATTATCTCTGCATGATTTTAAAGACTAATTAGATCCTCTCAGATGTTACATTGGCCTTTGGACACCAGCATAGACTTTAAGTTAGGTTGGATATCCATACAAAAAGAGTGGTCCTAGCCTTATTTTATTTTTTTTGTTTGTTTACAATCAAGAATTCAGCATCTTTTAGGAATATGATGACACGCACCCACCCAATTTTCTTTTTCTGTTTTATTGCAAAAAAATATATTAAGCTGGTTGAAAATATCTGACTTCGGGCTTGGGGAGTTTTAGAACATATATTATGCAAATTGTTTCCTTCTTTTCTTTTTTCTATTCTGTTCGGCTCCATTCCATTCCATTCCATTCCACTACACTCCACTCATTCCTTGTTCTGTTCTGTTCTGTTCATTCCATTCCATTCCATTCCATTCCACTCCACTCCACTCCACTCCACTCCATTCCATTCCATTCCATTCCATTCCATGCCATTCCATATTCTATTCTATTCAGGGGTGAAATCCAGCAGGTTCTGACAGGTTCTGGAGAACCGGTAGCAGAAAATTTGAGTAGTTCAGAGAACCGGCAAATTCCACCTCTGGCTGGCCCCAGAGTGGGGTGGGAATGGAGATTTTGCAATATCTTTCCCCCAGGAGTAGGGTGGGAATGAAAATTCTGCAGTATCCTTCCCCTGCTATGCCCACCAAGCCACACCCACCAAGCCACACCATGCCCACCAAGTCACGCCCACAGAACCAGTAGTAAAAAAAATTGGATTTCACCACTGATTTATTCTATTATTCCGTTCTGTTCTGTTCCGTTCCGTTCCGTTCCATTCCATTCCATTCCATTCCATTCCATTTCACTCCACTCCACTCCACTCCACTCATTCCATATTCTATTCTATTCTATTCTATTCTATTCTATTCTATTCTATTCTATTCTATTCTATTCCATTCCATTCCATTCTATTCCATTCAATTCCCTCCCATTCGTGTCCCTAAGGTGGGCCTAGATTTCACCATCTCCTGGTGATTGGCCCAAAGCTACCCAGCTGGCTTGTGTGCCTAAGGTGAGACTAGAACTCACCACCACCTGGTGATTGGCCCCAAATCACCCAACTAGCTTTCATGTCTAAAGTGGAACTATAACTCACTATCTTCTAGTGATTGACCAAAAGTTACCCAGCTGGCTTTTATGCCTAAGGGAGGACTGTCAGTCTCCTGGCTTCTGTCCTGGTTAATTAGCTCCCAGTTCCATATATGTTCTTTTATCCTTATGAAAAAATATAAATCTCATTAATGTTCGGGGATTTGCAATGGGCAAATCCAACAGGTGTTATCTCAATATGTTGATTGAGCCCCTTATAAATCTTAAATTGGTGGACAGCAGACCGTAAGTATTTTCTTAGGTAGACCACAATCCACAGAGACCCTCCTCCCAAACATTTGAAATGTGTCTCAGTGTGTTTCAAATCAAAGCTAGAACACAACGCATCTGCTTTTATGCGTCCATTTACATGACCCGTTCAGAATCCTTTTCATGGACCATAACTTGCCATTTGTGCTTCGTGAAATTAAAGGCCCTCTTAAAATTAAAACAGCTTCCATAACGTTTTATCATTTCCCAATTTTACACAAAAACAGAGCCGGCCTGGTTCGTAAGTGATGGTTTTGTCTCGTACCATATAATGAAAATTAAAGCAAAGGAGCCGTAAAGCTTTCTAGCATTAATACAATTTACATCTAATTGCCGTTATTTTATCTGTGCCATCTTTTCTTTTCTTTTCTTTTCTTTTTTTTTTTTAGCAAAGAAACCCTTTGTCAGTTTAAAAGGAAGGTCTTCCAGGCATTGTGGATTGCCATTGGAGCCAACCCTTAATGAGACTATTTCCATTTTATGAGGTTCCAGCCCCATTTTAACTAAACCCTCCATTATTTAATTTAAAAGGTCTAGTGGAATATCGGTACCTTTGATTTAACCTTGATAAAACACAGTCGATAGTCTGGTGGGGAAAAAAAAATAAAATACGATTGTTGGTTTTTAAGGCAATACGCTAAGCTACAAGAAAAAGAAGAAGAAAATGGATGCCATAGACCCGTGATGGCGAACCTATGGCACGCGTGCCACAGGTGGCACATGGAGCTATGTTGCCTGGCACGCCAGCTCAGCTCCGTCAGCTGATTTTTGGCCCTTTTGGGCCCACCAGAAGAGGGCCTGGGGGGGGAGGCCCGTTTTTCTTTCTCCCTGGCTCCAGATCCTCTCTATGCATCTGGGGAGGGCGAAAACAGCCTTCCCCACCCCCTCAGAGGCCCGAAACGACCCGTTTCTCAACTTCTGGCCTCCGATGGGGTGGGGAAGGCTGTTTTCGCCCTCCCCAGATGCATAGAGAGGATCTGGAGCCTGGTGAGAAAGAAAAATGGGCCTACCGGGCCATCGCATGCCAGGAGTGGGGGGGGAAGGGGGATCGCGCTCGCATGCACGTGGCAGGGCACATAGAATTATGGGTGTGGGCACACGCACGCGCAAACCTTCCCCACCCCCGCCCCTTTCTGGCACACGATGGCAAAAAGGTTAGTCATCACTGCCATAGACAATATCTTTCTCTGTTTCTCTCTGATCTAAATATACTATTATTCAGGGTGCTTTGTTTTGGTCTTAGCTTACAATCATCATGAGTCTCACAGCTCAGTGGTGGGATTCAAATTTTTTTACTACCGATTCTGTGGGCGTGGCTTGGTAGGCATGGCATGGCTTGGTGGGTGTGGCTTGGTGGTGTGACAGGGGAAGGATACTGTAAAATCTTCATTCCCATCCCACTCTAGGGGAAGGATACTGTAAAATCCCCATTCCCTCCCAACTCCAGGGGAAGGATACTGTAAAATCTCCATTCCCACCCCATTCCAGGGGAAGGATATTGTAAAATCTCCATTCCCACCCCACTCTAGGGGAAGGATACTGTAAAATCTCCATTCCCTCCTGACTCCAGGGGAAGGATACTGTAAAATCTCCATTCCCACCCCATTCCAGGGGGAGGGTACTGTAAAATCTCCATTTCCACCCCACTCCAGGGGAAGGTTACTGCAAAATCCCCATTTCCTCCTGATCAGCTGGGACTTGGGAGGCAGAGAATAGATGGGGGCGGGGCCAGTCAGAATTTTTACTACCGGTTCTCCGAGCTACTCAAAATTTCCGCTACCGGTTCTCCAGAACTGGTCAGAACCTGCTGAAACCCACCTCTGATTTATTATTATTTCACTCATATGGTCCAAAATCAGAGGTGGTATTCAGCCAGAGTGGAGTGGAGTGGAGTGGAGTGGAGTGGAGTGGAGTGGAGTGGAGTGGAGTGGAGTGGAATAGAGTAGAGTAGAGTAGAGTAGAGTAGAGTAGAGTAGAGTAGAGTACAGTACAGTACAGTACAGTACAGTACAGTACAATACAATACAATACAATACAATACAATACAATACAATACAATACAATACAATACAATACAATACAATACAATACAATAGAACAGAATGACAGAGTTGGAAATGACCTTGGAGGTCTTCTAGTCCAACCCCTGCCTAGGCAGGAAACCCTACACCACTTCAGACAAATGGTTGTCCAAACTCTTCTTAAAAATCTCCAGTATTGGAGCATACACAACTTCTGGAGGCAAGTCGCTCCACTGATTAATTGTTCTCATTGTCAGGACATTTCTCCTTAGTTCTAGGTTGTTTCTTTCCTTGATGAGCTTCCCTCAATTGCTTCTTGTCCTGCCTTCAGGTGCTTTGGAGAATAGCTTGACTCCCTCTTCTTTGTGGCAACCCCTGAGATATTGGAAGACTGCTATCATGTCTCCCCCAGTCCTTCTCTTCATTAAACTAGACGTACCCAGTTCCTGCAACTGTTCTTCATATGTTTTAACCTCCAGTCCCCTCATCATCTTTGAATCACTAGAACATGGAACATAGAATAATGAGGGTTGGAAGGGACTTCGGAGGTCTTCTAGTCCAACCCCCAGCTCAAACAGGAAGCCTTATATCATGTAGAGAGGGTGACAAGAATGGTAAGGGATACCAACTTGATAACAGCAGCAAGATTGTTGGTAGCACAACACTGGAAGAAGGACTTTTTGCCTACTATTGATGATTGGATATTGAAAGTAACTAATTTAGCTGAAATGGCTAAAATTTCAGCATATCTGAAGGATCACACACAAGAAAGGTATATACAGGATTGGAGAAGATGGATTGATTATATACAAAATAAGTATCAGACCAAAAAATATCAAATAGCTTATGAATGATCTCTTTTATTTGTATAAGTGCTATATAAGTGTTATTAGAAGTATTATGTTTAAGAAATAGGATTTTATATATGGGGGGTTAAGAATTTTTTTTTTTAGGGGGTGTTAGTTTAATGATTGGTTATGCAATTTAGTTTATTGTTAAAGGTCAATAGAAATACTTGTGTTCTGCTCTGGGAAGTCGGGGAGGGGGAGGGGGGTTGGGAGGGGGGGTTGTGGGGAAATTGTATTTGTTTTAAAACTTTTTCAATAAAAAAAAAAGAAGAATGGTAAGGGATACCAAATACCTCTGTGTGTTAGACTATCAAAAGGTCTTGATAGAAGAGAATATTTGTAGCTCAGAATTCAACAGTGGGGTCCTTGGTGCTCTCTGAGGTTGGGGGCTTCCTTGCAGACATTTCATTACCTGACAAGGTAACATCAGCAGTGCTAGAAGGGAGCGGGGTGTGCTCTCTGTTTATAGGGAGTAACTTGCCCTGCCATTTTTGTGAGGATGGGAGTTCTTGCCTTGCCATTTTGGTGAGGATGGTAAGGAGGAACCTTAGGACCTTTACAGGATTAAAGTCACCCAAGCCGTCATTCATGTCTAAGGCAGAACTAGAACTCACCATTTCCTGGTGATTGGCCCCAAGTCACCCAGTTGGGTTTCATGCTGAAGCGGGACTTGAACTCACAGTCTCCCGCTTTCTAGCTTGGTGCCTTAGCCACTAGACCAAACTGACTCTTCTATTGTTATCTCCTTATTGTTGTTTCCATTCCCATGCCTTTAAATATTATATATCGGAAGTGTTGCAGCGCTATGAATAAGGCCGCTATGCAAATTAGCAACATTTGACAGATAGAAATGCTCCCATAAACGTTTTGGTTAAACACTGTGCAATGTGTTTCAAACACATGTTAATGCATTTTATTCTATGTAAATAAGCGTTCTATCGCCCATTCTAACTGGTCTTTCGAATTTCACCACATACAGCCTTCATTAATATGGGGAGTGCAGCGGCCTATAAAACTATAGGCGGAATAATAATTATCAGTATAATTTGTCTTGATGCCTAGTCTTAGGCATTTCTTGCAGTCAATAGACATTAGAAAAACATGGCGCAATTTCATGAATACCAATTTCCGTTTTGTTCCTGTAGGCTGTAGTTATTTCAATGGTGGGGTAGCGAGAAAGAAAAGGGAGGGAGGGAGGGTGGGAGGGAGGGAGGGAGGGGAGAGAGAGAGAGAGAGAGAAAGAAAGAAAGAAAGAAAGAAAGAAAGAAAGAAAGAAAAAAAGAAAGAAAGAAAGAAAGAGGGGAGGGGGAGAGAGTGGGGTGGAGATAGAGAGAGGGAGGGAGGGAGAGAAAGGGGAGAGGAAAGGAGGGAGAGAGGAGGGGGACAGGAAAGGGAGAGAGGGAGAGAGAGAAAGAGAAAAAGAGGAAGGGAGGAAGAGAAAGATAGGGACAGAGAGAGAGAAAGAGAGAGGGAGAGAAAGAGAGAGGGAGAAAGGGAGGGAGAGAAGAGAGAGGGAGGGAGGGAAGGGAAGAGAGAAAGAGGGGAGGGAGGGAAAGAAAGAGGAAGAGAAAGAAAAGGAGGGAGGGAGAGGGAGGGAGGGAGGGGAGGAACATGAGAGGGAGGAAGGAGGAGAGAAAGAGGGAGGGAGAGAAGAGGGAGGGAGAGAAAGAGGGAGGGAGGAAGAGAAAGTTAGGGACAGAGAGAGAGAAAGAGAGAGAGGGAAGGAGGGAGAGAAAGAGAGAGGGAGAAAGGGAGGGAGAGAAAGAGAGAAAGGAAGGAAGAGAAAGTTAGAGGGAAGGAGGGAGAGAAAGAGAGAGAGGAAGGAAGAAAAAGATAGAGGGAAGGAGGGAGGAGAGAAGAGAGAGAGAGAGGGAGGGAAGGAGAGAAAGAGGGGGAGGGAGGGAAAGAAAGAGGAAGAGAAAGAAAAGGAGGGAGGAGAGGAGAGGGAGGGAGAGAACGTGAGAGGGAGGGAGGAGGAGAGAAAGAGGGAGGGAAAGAGGGGGAGGGGAAGAGGGAGGGAGAGAGAAAGAGAGGGAGGGGAGGAAGAGAAAGTTAGGGACAGAGAGAGAGAAAGAGAGAGAGGGAAGGAGGGAGAGAAAGAGAGAGAGGAAGGAAGAGAAAGATAGAGGAAGGAGGGAGAGAAAGAGAGAGAGGAAGGAAGAGAAAGATAGAGGGAAGGAGGGAGAGAAAGAAAAGAAGGGAGGGAGAGGGAGGGAGGGAAAGAGAGAGGGAGGAGAGAAAGAGGGAGGGAGGGAAAGAGAGAGGGAGGAGGAGAGAAAGAGGGAGGGAGAGAAAGAGGGAGAGAGAAAAAGGGAGGGAGGGGAAGAGGGAGGGAGGAAGGAAGGAAGGATTTCAAGGCCAAAAACACTCCCCCAAAAAGCAGAAAGGTTCCCGTAAAAGAAGCAATTCAAACAATATGCAAAGGTACATTGAATTTTCAGTCGTTGAAAATTCAGAGTTGATTAGAGGACTGAGACAATTTTACAGCAGAAGCATCAAGAGGCTATTAAGAGTCGAACCTTTGCAAAGTCTGGAAATGACTCATAGAGGTTCAGTCATTACTTCAACAAGAAACTCCTTGGTTTCCGATCCAAGAATGCATTTTCCTGTCCTGTGACATCATTCATCTCGGCGTCATAGGGGGATGGTTTTGTCCTGTCGTTTCCAAATTAGATCAAGTGGAAAAGGTGACGTCCCTCCCATCCCGGCATCAAATTTAATATAAGTTTACAGCCTTTAAGGAGGAGAATGGCTGCTGCAGTCTAGTGCCCCCTGGTGGCCTTTTGGGGTGGAGACGTAGCCCAAGGATGAAGCCATATTATGCCAATACAGGAAACAACAAAATAATAGGAGAGCCAGTTTGGTCCAGTGGTTAAGGCACCAGTCTAGGAAATAGGAGACTGTGAGTTCTAATCCTGCCTTACCCATCAAAGCAGATTGGCTGAGTTGGGGTCAATCGTCAGGAGACTGTGAGTTCTAGTCCCGCCTTAGGCATGAAAGCCGGCTGGGTGACTTTGGTCCAAATCACCAGGAGACGGTGAGTTCTAGTCCCACCTTAGGCATGAAAGCTGGCTGGGTGACTTTGGTCCAAATCACCAGGAGACGGTGAGTTCTAGTCCCACCTTAGGCCTGAAAGCTGGCTGGGTGACTTTAGTCCAAATCACCAGGAGACGGTGAGTTCTAGTCCCACCTTAGGCATGAAAGCTGCTGGATGACTTTGGTCCAAATCATCAGGAGACGGTGAGTTCTAGTCCCGCCTTAGCCATGAAAGCCAGCTGGGTGACTTTGGTCCAAATCACCAGGAGACGGTGAGTTCTAGTCCCACCTTAGGCATGAAAGCTGGCTGAATGACTTTGGTCCAAATCACCAGGAGACGGTGAGTTCTAGTCACGCCTTAGGCATGAAAGCTGGCTGGGTGACTTTGGTCCAAATCACCAGGAGATGGTGAGTTCTAGTCACACCTTAGGCATGAAAGCTGGCTGGGTGACTTTGGTCCAAATCACCAGGAGACGGTGAGTTCTAGTCACACCTTAGGCATGAAAGCTGGCTGGGTGACTTTGGTCCAAATCACCAGGAGATGGTGAATTCTAGTCCTGCCATAGCCATGAAAGCCAAGTGGGTGACTTTGGACCAATCAGATGCCATATGCTAAATAAAATAATACAGGGTGCCAAAACATCAGTCATCCTGTGCCGTGGTTGATTGGCAGAACGTTATCCAGCATCGTGGTTTAAAGTTGAGCACATCGTCCTGCGAGGATGTGAGTAGGTCACATGTCCTCCTGTAAGTAGATCCGTAGTTCGCAGTTTTGCTAGACAGGCTGCGAGCAAAGGGGCTGATCTTCACTGACACAACGTCGGCAGAACCAAAGGAGGTAATTGAAATAACACTTTGGCAGGAATCTCGCAGACTTTTGAGAATATTTTGAAGCATGACCTCAACGGCTTCTGAGCAGTCAAAGAGAGGGTGAGGAAGTGTTTGAGATCGATCGGAGGCTTCAGATTGAAAAACTGAAGAGTTTGGCCTACTGGATCCTTAGGCCGCCCCACAACAATTATCGGAAGAAAGGACATCCGAGGAGACTCCAAGGCAGGCTAAGTGAGCTAGCCCAGAACTTTCATTTTTTCATTTTTCATTTTATTAAATTTGTATACCGCCCTACTCCCGAAGGACTCAGGGCGGTGAACAGCCATAATAAAACATATAGATACAAAATTTAAAATAGAAATAAAACTAGTTAAATAAATTTGGCTGAGACATTTTAAAACCCCAATAAATTAAAACCAAATTTAAAATTCCATTTAAAAAGAGGAAAAGTTTAGGTCAGGCCAGCTTGATGAAATAAGAACGTTTTAAGAGCGCGACGGAAGGTACGCAGATCCGGAATCCTCCGTATCTCCGGGGGAGCTCGTTCCAGATCGTAGGTGCCCCCACAGAGAAGGCTCTGCCCCTGGGGCCGCCAGTCGACATTGTTTGGCCGACGGCACCGGAGGAGCCCCTCTCTATGGGAGCGTACTGGTCGGTGGGAGGCTATTGCTGGCAGCAGGCGGTCCCGTAAATAGCTTAACTTGGGTTAAGCAAGGCCCTGGGCCCAGCAAAACATTACAAAGGAAGGAAGGAAGGAAGGAAGGAAGGAAGGAAGGAAGGAAGGAAGGAAAGGAGGGAGGGAGGGAGGGAGGGAGGGAGGGAGGAGGGAGGGCAAAGGAGCAAGGAAAGAAGGAAAATTCTGGAAAAGAGCGAGGCAGTGACGAAGGAAAGAAGGAAGGCAGGGAGGGAGGGAAGGAGGGAAGCAGGGAAAGGAGGAAAAGAAAGAAGAAAATATTGGGAGAGAGGGAGGCAGTGACAAAGGGAGGGAGGGAGGGAAGGAGGGAAGCAGGGGAAAGGAGGAAAGGAAAGAAGGAAAATTCTAGGAGAGAAGGAAGGCAGTGACAAAGGAAAGAAGGAAGGCAGGGAGGCAGGGAAGGAGGGAAGCAGGGAAAGGAGGAAAAGAAAGAAGAAAAATATGGGAGAGAGGGAGGCAGTGACAAAGGGAGGGAGGGAGGGAGGGAGGGAGGGAGGGAAGGAGGGAAGCAGGGAAAGGAGGAAAGGAAAGAAGGAAAATTCTGGGAGAGAGGGAGGCAGTGACAATGGAAGGGAGGGAGGGAAAGAGGGCAAGGAAAAAAGAAAGAAGGAAAATTCTGGGAGAGAGGGAGGCAGTGACAATGGAAGGGAGGGAGGGAAAGAGGGCAAGGAAAAAGGAAAGAAGGAAAATTCTGGGAGAGAGGAAGGCAGTGACAAAGGGAGGGAGGGAGGGAAAGAGGGCAAGGAAAAAGGAAAGAAGGAAAATTCTGGGAGAGAGGGAGGCAGTGACAAAGGGAGGGAGGGAAGGAAAGAGGGGGAAAGGGTGCAAGGAAGATGGAAAATTGTAGGAGAGAGGGAGGCAATGAGGAAGGAAGGGACGGAGGGAGGGACGGAGGGACGGAAAGGGGGCAAGGAAAGAAGGAAAATACTGGGAGAGACGGACGCAGTGACCAAGGAAGGGAGGGAGAGAGGGAGGGAAGGAAGGAGGGAAAGGGGGCAAGGAAGAAGGAAAATTGTAGGAGAGAGAGTGAGTCAATGAGGAAGGAAGGAAGGAAGGAAGGAAGGAAGGAAGGAAGGAAGGAAGGAAGGAAGGAAGGAAAAGAGGGAGGGAGGGAGGGAGGAAATAAGGAAGGGAGGGTCTCAATCAATTAATGATATAATGGTACAATATCCAGTAACCCCTAGTCCTTCTCTTATTAGTCTAAACATACCCAGTTTCATTTATATGTTTCGGCTTCCACCCACCACCCTACTACCCCAAAATCCTATTTGTTCCTCTTCTCAGCACTCTTTCTAAGGTCTCAACATCTTTTTTTGTATCATGGTGACCAGAACCGGATGCAACATTCCAAGTGCACGGTCTTACCAAGGCAGTATATATAGCAGCGTGGAGACTTACAATAATACTTATAGTAGTGTTGACGTTTTGCTACTCCTGCCAACAGACTGTAGGGTCCACCTCGAATCCTTCACGGTTCCTATTTTACCCAAAGGGCCCTTTGCAATCCTTGAGTGGCATTTTGAGCGCGATGGTTCTCCAATTATGGATTCTAAGAACCATCCTACTCAAGACGCCGTCGGCTGAGTTTGAAATTCCCTTCACGCCACGTGCCTTATCCATGAATGCAGCTAATCAAGGTTTAAGTTGGGGGGTGTTGCCATTCCATTTGACTTGAGTGCAGCTTGCACAGAAAGCGAATTACATTGGGTGAGAAAGAAGCCAAGCCACTTCTCTATATTTTGGCAAAGCTTAACTCCGAGCTAAGCAACAAAAATCCTCATTCATAAAAATTATTTTTAAAAAATTTTTTTTGATTTATATGCCTCAGGGCGGCTTACAATGCGTTAAGCAATAGCCTTCATCCTTTTGTATATTTATACAAAGTCAGCTTATTGCCCCACAACTGGGTCCTCAATTTACCTACCTTAGAAAGGATGGAAGGCTGAGTCAACCTTGAGCCTTGGCGAGATTCGAACCCTGCAGTAATTGCAGGCAGCTGGTCTTAATAACCAGCTTAATAACAGGATGCCTTAAACCCCTGTACTACCAAGGCTCTTCCCTCCTTCCCTCCCTCCCTCCTTCCTTCCTCATTGCCTCGCTCTCTCCTACAATTTTCCTTCTTCCTTGCCCCCTTTCCCTCCTTCCCTCCCTCCCTCCTCTTCCTTTGTCACTGCCTCCCTCTCTCCCTCTCCCTCTCTCTTAATAATTTATTAATCGAAATAAAATTAATAATTAATAATAAATTCACACTTTCGGGCCTGTTGATCTATCCTTTTGTGTAGCCACAGCGTTATCATTTTGCAATGTGCTTAAGGATCTAGACACACTTATGATCCATCATTTGGAAGAAGCAGGGCTTAATTGTTGCACGCCGCCATAAATCTCTAACGGTAATGGGGGCTTTTAAGTTTCTGTAGTTGTCGCATTTCACCACTAGGGGGTACTGCTGGGCCTTGGTTCAATCATGGGTTGAACAAACGATAGATGGAGGCAGAGCGGATTTTCTACACCGTTGAGAGTGACTCATTTTCTTCTCAATTTGACTTTGGACTATTTTTTTTTAAAAAAAAATATGATGGGAATAACAGAATAGCAGAATTGCTCAAGCAAGAGATCTTAGACCATTCCAGACAAATGACTGTCCAATCTCTTCTTAAAAATCTCCAGTGATGGAGCATCCATGATTTCTGGAGGCAAGATGTTCCACTTAATTGTTCTCACTGTTAGGAACTTTCTCCTTAGGCTTGCCAGGTGTCCACTATTTGAGCGGACAGTCCGCTTTTTTCACATTATGTTCACTATTTTTTTTCACAAAATAGTGGACATTTTTTTTTATTCAAAAGCTTTATGACGAAATGGTACGTAATCTAAAGCTGTACAGTCTAAGAGAATAAGGATCGGAGAATCGTGTTTTGTCTTTTTTTTCATAAGTTAGAATGAGACAAAGATCGAATATCCATTGAGCTCAATTCTCCAAAAAAAATTAATGATGAGATTAAAATAAAAATATATTACAAAATTATGTACAGTTCACATTTTTAAAATGTATTGTAGCTTGTGTTGACTGACCTAAAATGGCGTCGAGTGATGAGAGTGACAGCGGCGAGATTTCGAATTCTTTAAAACGAAAGTGAGAAGTGTGCAAATACACCAAAGTTTATGTTCATCTGCAGGGCGATTCATCCCTTGATAAGTGGATGTGCTTTTTCAAGAAAGAGCCAGCTCCGAGTTTACTGAAACTGTTCCAGTATTGTGCATCAATTCCGGTATCAAATGCAAACGTTGAACGAATTTTCAGCGTCATGGGAAATTTGTGGACTGACGAACGTAACCGACTGCTTGTACCATCAGTTCGAAGTGAACTTTGCATATTTTTTAATATTTCTCAACGCTGTACTGAAATTAAAGAATTATTCTTAAACACAAAGAATTGATCAAAGCTGCACAGTCAAATAAAAAATACACACGACAGCAAAGTAAAATGTAATTTAATATTTTACATATTATTATAATAATATATTTGATGTTTTGAATTTTAAGTAAAGTTTTGAAGTGATTATTTTAATACGTGTTAAAATGTTTGTAAGAAAATATATAATTTAATTGTAATTTTTTTTTTTTTTTACTACTTAACCCACCCCGCCCCCGCTTGTCCGCTATTTTTTGGAAGCAGACCTGGCAACCCTAGTTCTAGCTTGATTCTCTCCTTGGTTAGTTTCCATCCATTTTTTTTTGTCCTGTCTTCTGGCGCTTTGGAAAATAAGTTGGTAAAGTTTCCCCTCGCACATATGTGTAGTTGTTCCTGACTCTAGGGGGCGGGTGCTCAGTGGTGGGTTGCTCCCTGTTCGGTCCGGTTCTTGCGAACTGGTAGTAAAAGAGGTGGAAGGCTCCGCCCACCCACCGGACATCATCATGGATGATCTGTGTATGCGCAAAAGCATGCGCTCCCATTGCGAACCAGTAGTAAAGGTAAGTACAACCCACCCTGGTGGTGCTCATCTCCATTTCAAAGCCAAAGAGCCAGCGCTATCCGAAGACTTCTCCATGGTCATGTGGCCGGCATGACTCAACGCCAAAGGCGCACAG